>WNWK01000218.1:590000-651362 GCA_009830355.1 Cherax destructor | reverse complement strand
CAAAACATTACGACATTCATAACTTGTAATCAAAACATTGTTTACATTCATAACTTGGAATCAAAACATTGTTTACATTCATAACTTGGAACCAAACATTGTTTACATTCATAACTTGGAATCAAAAATACTGTTTACATTCATAACTTGGAACCAAAACATTGTTTACATTCATAACTTGGAACCAAAACATTGTTTACATTCATAACTTGGAATCAAAACATTGTTTACATTCATAACTCTTCTGGAATCAAACATTGTTTACATTCATAACTTGGAACCAAAACATTGTTTACATTCTTCATAACTTGAACCAAAACATTGTTTACATTCATAACTTCTTGGAACCAAAACATTGAGCTTACATTCATAACTTGGAACCAAAACATTGTTTACATTCATAACTTGGAACCAAAACATTGTTTACATTCATAACTTGGAACCAAAACATTGTTTACATTCATAACTTGGAATCAAAACATTGTTTACATTCATAACTTGGAACCAAAACATTGTTTACATTCAAAACTTGGAACCAAAACATTGTTTACATTCATAACTTGGAATCAAAACATTGTTTACATTCAAAACTTGGAATCAGAACATTGTTTACATTCATAACTTAGAATCAAAACATTGTTTACATTCATAACTTGGAATCAAAACATTGTTTACATTCATAACTTGGAACCAAAACATTGTTTACATTTATAACTTGGAACCAAAACATTGTTTACATTTATAACTTGGAATCAAAACATTGTTTACATTCAAAACTTGGAATCAAAACATTGTTTACATTCATAACTTGGAATCAAAACATTGTTTACATTCATAACTTGGAACCAAAACATTGTTTACATTCATAACTTGGAATCAAAACATTGTTTACATTCATAACTTGGAATCAAAACATTGTTTACATTCATAACTTGGAACCAAAACATTGTTTACATTCATAACTTGGAATCAAGGCACGAACTGAGTGTGATATAATGTAATATTTCAAGTAACAGTATTAAAACGTATATTTTTAATTTATTATTAGCACATGGGCAGTTTCCCACCAAGGCAGAGTGACCCGAAAAATAAGAAACACTTTCACCATCATTCACTCCACCACTGTCTTGACTGAGGCGCGTCTACACTACAGTTAAAAAACTAAAAAAATATCAACATACACCATTTTTCATACAGTATTAAAGTTAGCAAACTGGAGCCTGCACAGTAAAAACAAACCTTCCAGTAGTTCAGTCACTCCAACGTGTAAAGTTTGAAGTCGATCAGAAAAGGAATTCTCCAGTTTTTATATAAAAAGCAATATCACATTTTGTTAAATAAAATTTGCAAATTGGGACTTAACCAGTTCAAAAACTGTGCGGACTTTCCTTCAAGCAGAGTACAGCAGCACTCAAAGTTCCTTCCTTCAAGCAGAGTACACCAGCACTCAAGAATTCCTTCCTTCAAGCAGAGTAGACCAGCACTCAAAGTCCTTCCTTCAAGCAGAGTACAGCAGCGCTCAAACTTCCTTCAAGCAGAGTACACCAGCACTCAAAGTACCTTCCTTCAAGCAGAGTACACCAGCACTCAAAGTACCTTCCTTCAAGCAGAGTACAGCAGCACTCAAAGTACCTTCCTTCAAGCAGAGTACACCAGCACTCAAAGTACCTTCCTTCAAGCAGAGTACAGCAGCGCTCAAAGTACCTTCCTTCAAGCAGAGTACAGCAGCACTCAAAGTACCTTCCTTCAAGCAGAGTAAGCAGCACTCAAAGTTCCTTCCTTCAAGCAGAGTACACAGTACTCAAAGTACCTTCTCAAGCAGAGTACAGCAGCCTCAAGTTCCTTCCTTCAAGCAGAGTACAACAGCACTCAAAGTACCTTCCTTCAAGCAGAGTACAGCAGCACTCAAAGTACCTTCCTTCAAGCAGAGTACAGCAGCACTCAAAGTTCCTTCCTTCAAGCAGAGTATAGCAGCACTCAAAGTTCCTTCCTTCAAGCAGAGTACAGCAGTACTCAAAGTACCTTCTCAAGCAGAGTACAGCAGCACTCAAAGTACCTTCCTTCAAGCAGAGTACAGCAGCACTCAAAGTACCTTCCTTCAAGCAGAGTACAGCAGCACTCAAAGTACCTTCCTTCAAGCAGAGTACAGCAGCACTCAAAGTACCTTCCTTCAAGCAGAGTACAGCAGCACTCAAAGTACCTTCCTTCAAACAGAGTACAGCAGCACTCAAAGTACCTTCCTTCAAGCAGAGTACAACAGCACTCAAAGTACCTTCCTTCAAGCAGAGTACAGCAGTACTCAAAGTACCTTCCTTCAAGCAGAGTACAGCAGCACTCAAAGTACCTTCCTTCAAGCAGATACAGCAGCACTAAAGTCCTTCCTTCAAGCAGATACAGCAGCACTCAAAGTCCTTCCTTCAAGCAGAGTACAGCAGCACTCAAAGTACCTTCCTTCAAGCAGAGTACAACAGCACTCAAAGTACCTTCCTTCAAGCAGAGTACAGCAGTACTCAAAGTACCTTCCTTCAAGCAGAGTACAGCAGCACTCAAAGTCCTTCCTTCAAGCAGAGTACAGCAGCACTCAAAGTACCTTCCTTCAAGCAGAGTACAGCAGCACCAAAGTACCTTCCTTCAAGCGAGTACAGCAGCACTCAAAGTACCTTCCTTCAAGCAGAGTACACAGCACTCAAAGTACCTTCCTTCAAGCAGAGTACAGCAGCACTCAAAGTACTTCCTTCAAGCAGAGTACAGCAGCACTCAAAGTAGCTTTCCTTCAAGCGAGTACACAGCACTCAAAGTACCTTCCTTCAAGCAGAGTACAGCAGCACTCAAAGTACATTCCTTCAAGCAGAGTACACCAGCACTCAAAGTACCTTCCTTCAAGCAGAGTACAGCAGCGCTCAAACTTCCTTCAAGCAGAGTACACCAGCACTCAAAGTACCTTCCTTCAAGCAGAGTACACCAGCACTCAAAGTACCTTCCTTCAAGCAGAGTACACCAGCACTCAAAGTACTTCCTTCAAGCAGAGTACAGCAGCACTCAAAGTACCTTCCTTCAAGCAGAGTACAGCAGCACTCAAAGTCTTCCTTCAAGCAGAGTACACAGCACTCAAAGTCCTTCCTTCAAGCAGAGTACAGCAGCACTCAAAGTCATTCCTTCAAGCAGAGTACACAGCACTTCAAAGTACCTTCCTTCAAGCAGAGTACAGCAGCACTCAAAGTTCCTTCCTTCAAGCAGAGTACAGCAGCACTCAAAGTACCTTCCTTCAAGCAGAGTACAGCAGTACTCAAGTACCTTCCTTCAAGCAGGTACAGCAGCACTCAAAGTACCTTCCTTCAAGCAGAGTACAGCAGTACTCAAAGTACCTTCCTTCAAGCAGAGTACAGCAGCACTCAAAGTACCTTCCTTCAAGCAGAGTACAGCAGCACTCAAAGTACCTTCCTTCAAGCAGAGTACAGCAGTACTCAAAGTACCTTCCTTCAAGCAGAGTACAGCAGCACTCAAAGTACCTTCCTTCAAGCAGAGTATAGCAGTACTCAAAGTACCTTCCTTCAAGCAGTGTACAGCAGCACTCAAAGTTCCTTCCTTCAAGCAGAGTACAGCAGCACTCAAAGTACCTTCCTTCAAGCAGAGTACAGCAGCACTCAAAGTACCTTCCTTCAAGCAGTGTACAGCAACACTCAAAGTACCTTCCTTCAAGCAGTGTACAGCAGCACAAAGTTCCTTCCTTCAAGCAGAGTACAGCAGCACTCAAAGTACCTTCCTTCAAGCAGAGTACAGCAGCCCTCAAAGTACCTTCCTTCAAGCAGAGTACAGCAGCACTCAAAGTACCTTCCTTCAAACAGAGTACAGCAGCACTCAAAGTACCTTCCTTCAAGCAGAGTACAGCAGCACTCAAAGTACCTTCCTTCAAGCAGAGTACAGCAGTACTCAAAGTCTGGGACTGATCACAAGAGACATTCTCCAGTTATTGCATGAAACATTTAATTTATTATATTTTCGGTGTATTAGTAAACTATGAACCTCACTACACAGTCTTCAGTGTAAACTAAATCATCCTCGTAATCAACTGTATCAACTTTTAATATTTTAACTGATTTACGAGAGACATTCTCAAGTAATGTTACGCAAAAATACCAAACAAATTCAAAAATGAAACTGGGAAATTAGCACCTATACACTCCAATAAAAATTCCAATCTTCTCCTAAGTAGGATTCACCACTGTTTAAAGTTTGAAGCCGTTCAGAAGAGGCTTTCTGAAGTTATCTCACGGAAACCAGTGTCACTTATGGCTTTATGAACTAGATACAAGAGCACCTGTACATGACAACACATGCATGACCCTTCACCAAGGCGAGGCTTTCTTAAGTTATAAATGAAAATTTTAGAGAAAAAATATAATACGACAACCAGTGAAAGGTATGACTTTTTTAATAGTACTTAATGATCAACGTAGAGTCAGCAGACCTTAAACATAACAAACTAAGTTCTAGGTAATAAATATTGTCATCATTGCACAACAAACCTCCTTCGAAATCGGACGAAACCTCAAAACTGAACTAAAGTCAACGAAACGTAAAATTTTGGCCACAGTGACCCATTTTCGGCCTCAGTTGAGAGTATACATCAGGAGACATCAACATGTCACGTCTGGTAATTGAGTAAACAACAGCGCCTATGAAATGGACCCAATAGAGAAGTAAAAGCTGAACAAGCGAGGCACTATATCCCCGCCCTCCCTCCTTCCCCTCTCTCTCCCCTCCTCCCTCCCTCCCTACCTTCCCAGCCGCTATACGAGGGGATAAAAATCGGGAAAAACAAAGAGGTGACCACAGCTTCTGGTCCAACTGTGTTAACGAGTGTGCGTGTGTGTGTGTGTGTGTGTACTTACCTAGCTGTGGTTGCAGGGGTCGATTCATAGCTCCTGGCCCCGCCTCTTCACTGGCCGCTACTGGGTCACTCTCCTTGCGCCATGAGCTTTATCATACCTCTTCTTAAAGCTATGTATGGATGTGTGTGTGTTACTATTTTGGCCTAGGCACATGTCGATTAGACACTAAGCCTGTTGTATGTGTGTGTAAGGAAACACTTCGAAATGTTTCCGCCCCGCCGGGAATTGAACCCGGGCCCTCCGTGCGTGAAGCGAGAGCGCTAGCCACCATGCCATCGGGGCGTGTGTGTGTGTGTGTGTACTCACCTATTTGTGGTTGCAGGGGTCGAGTCATAGCTCCTGGCCCCGCCTCTTCACTGATTGCTACTAGATCCTCTCTCTCCCTGCTCCATGAGCTTTATCAAACCTCGTCTTAAAACTATGTATGGTTCCTGCCTCCACTACGTCACTTTCTAGGCTATTCCACTTCCTGACAGCTCTATGACTGAAGAAATACTTCCTAACATCCCTTTGACTCATAGGAGTCTTCAACTTCCAACTGTGACCCTTGTTTCTGTGTCCCCTCTCTGAACATCTTGTCTCTGTCCACCTTATCTATTCCTCGCAGTATTTTATATGTCGTTTTCATGTCTCCCCTAACCCTCCTGTCCTCTAGTGTCGTCAGGCCGATTTCCCTTAACCTTTCTTCGTAGGATAATCCCCTTAGTTCTGGAACTAGTCTTGTTGCAAACCTCTGTACTTTCTCTAATTTTCTGACGTGCTTGACCAGGTGTGGGTTCCAAACTGGTGCTGCATACTCCAGTATGGGCCTGACGTATATGGTGTACAGAGTCTTGAACGATTCCTTAGTGAGGTATTGTAACGCTATTCTTAGGTTTGCCAGCCGCCCGTATGCTGCAGCAGTTATCTGATTGATGTGTGCCTCAGGAGATGTGTGTGTTTGTGTGTGTGTACTCACCTAGTTGTGGTTGCAGGGGTCGATTCATAGCTCCTGGCCCCGCCTCTTCACTGGCCGCTACTTGGTCTCTCTCCCTTCGCCATGAGCCTTATCATACCTATTCTTAAAGCTATGAATGGATCCTGCCTCCACTACATCGCTTCCCAAGCTATTCCACTTCCCGACCACTCTGTGACTGAAGAAATACTTCCTAACATTCCTGTGATTCATCTGAGTCTTCAACTTCCAACTGTGTCCCCTTGTTGCTGTGTCCCATCTCTGGAACATTCTGTCTCTGTCCACCTTGTCAATTCTTCTCAGTATTTTATATGTCGTTATTATGTCCCCCCTTACTCTCCTGTCCTCCAGTGTCGTCAGGTCGATTTCCCTTAACCTCTCCTCGTAGGACATACCCCTTAGCTCCGGGACTAGTCTTGTTGCAAACCTTTGCACTTTCTGTTTATGTGTGTGTGTGTGTGTGTGTGTGTGTGTGCAGAGCTGTGCTAGCGGTGACCATCTTCATCATATAATATTGTGAATGGCTCAAGTGTTGTAACTAACTTTACAAACCAACACATTGGTCTACCAGTGCCACCACAAATTTTCCTGTATACCTTCGGCTCCATTTTTTTTCCTCAATTTCCATTAGAGTTTACTACACATTGTGTAGTAAGAATGATGGCACAGTGATCATTATTACTAACCTCTCCAGGTACACATCCGAAGGTACACATCGCTAGCCGATGCCACACACAGGAACACAATGTTTCAGAGATGGGACACAAGAACAATTGGCCACAACTGCAAGTTGAAAACTCAAATGAGTCACAGGGACGTTAGGAAGTATTTCTTCAGCTTTAGAGTTGTTAGGAAGTTTAACAATGTGGAGAGTGATGCAGTGGAGGCAGGATCCAAACACCAAGAGGTCCGACAAATCTCTTCGAGCAGGAAGAGAGTGGACCAGTAGCGAAAAGGCGGCGGCCAGGAGCTGCGAATCGACCCCTACAACCACAAATAGGTGAGTGCACAGACTCAAGAGTTTTGAAGGGTTACATATAAGGTAACACCACCACCACCACTGGCCTGCAAGACTCACAACTTCTCTATTGAAAAACATATCTCTGCCTTGGACAACCTAGCCAAGAACTCTGACATCAGGATACCCACTGAGGACAAGGTCAGTGGAGTTGATATCGATGTCTACTGCGTCAAGATGCACCTACTGATTAACCAAGACACCTACGAAACCATAACACTAGACACCTAGCGAAGGGTATCAATTTCCTTATAAATGTAACCATGAAGATCCTTGCTCACACAACTTGGAGAAAGAAATTCTTCTACCTCCTTCCTTCTAAATCTGCACGAGTTTATGGATTCCCTAAAGCATACAAGCCTGACATCCCTCTTCTGCCCATCATGTCTGGGATCAGCAGTATTATCCACCATTAGACGGAAATTCTGGGCAGACACCTTTCCAAATTTTTGGTCACCGTCAATAACTTTCATAACTCCAGGGACCTGCTGTCAAGAGTCAATCAGCTGATAATCAAAAATAAAACAATTGTTAGTTGAGATGGAGTCTTCCTCTTCACCTGGGACCCAGGTGACCAAATCATTTCCTTTTTTTACAGTATTCAGGATAACCTACATCTCCCGTCCCTAAACAGGACTTCAAAAACATTGCTGAGGTTTGTGTCAGATTTAACGTCTATTATTTCGGATATTATATCTAGAAAAGTATGGCATGGCAGTTGGATCACCCCTCAGCACCTTCTTGGAAGCTATCTCGAACACCTGGAGAAATACCAGGCCAACAACATAATTCCACAGAACATCACGTAACTAAGATATGTAGATGACGTTCTGGTCATCATCCCTAGATGTTTCGACCTTCCTAGATTTAAGGATGCTCTCAACTTCGTGGAACCTTCTATACAGTTCGCCTGGGAGGAGATAAAAATAAACGAGTCCTTAACCTTTCTTGATGTCATCAGAGAAGGCAATACCCTCAGATACAAGGTGTGATGGAAGTCCACTCACTTGTAAGGATCATCTGGCTCATTTCTTTTCCCAGTACAACATGAAGACCCAGCATGGCGCCAGCATAGGTTTCTTCCTTCACGTCCTCAGGATCCACGACGATGACTACCTGGAAGATGAGCAGAGGTACATCGAGGAGGCTTTTGCTACCCTCAGATTTCCTCTACACATCATCCACGCCTTCAAGAAGAAGACCCTATATATTCACACCACTTTAGGGAGTGACCCAACATTGATCGTCGTCTCTTTCATCTCACAGGGTAAGTGGCTGCATCTGTCACCTCCATTTTCCGTGCAAATATAAACACATAAGCAGTATAATGTGATCCTTTATTGACAACGTTTCGCCCACTGTGTGGGCGAAACGTTGTCAATAAAGGATTACATTATACTGCTTATGTGTTTATATTTCCATTCTGTCTGTATTTTATACCATTTATTTCCATTTTCCGTACATCTAACACAGATGTGGCTGTTGTCACTACAAAAGCCATAAAATAAATCGAGAGGCCTAATATATATCCCAAAAACACCACTTCCGCAGGGGTCTACAGTATTCCATGCAGGATGCAATTATATAATTGCAATTATATAATTGGTGAGACTAAACATAACCTTAGGACTCGTCTTAGAGAACACAAATACGTGTGTGAGATGAACGCTGCCATCAACGCATGCCATCAACGCTGCCATCAACGCATGCCATCAACGCTGCCATCAACGCATGCCTCTCATCCACTGCAGATTTTCCCACATCATGAACTGGAGGAAAGATTATTAGGCAACACAACAACTATTTCAGGAAGACGACAGAAGGATATGCAGGACTCACGAAATCGTAATGACTCTCTGACCGCGGGTTCGAACCCCACCCGTGGTATGGTTTGATATGCAGGAGCGTGAAGGCAGCAGCCACTCATTGTGACCACACAACAAAATAACAGAATGTATATGTTGGCTGGGCCCATAGCTCACATCATCTATAATTCTTATATTAGAAAAAAAGTTACCCTTGAACCTCACCTAGTTACTAACTTTACCTCTTACCTTACCCCTGGACCTCTTCTGTGACCTCTCTCTCTCTCTCTAGCCTCACCTCTTGCCTTGTAAGACGGTGTTTCTGTATTTTCCGTAAACTTAAAAAAAACTTCATGTATGAATGCCACGTTGCGACAGTAATAAATATTCTCTGCTGCAAAGTATTGGTTTATTTACTAGTCGGCTAACACCATTATCACCTTAATTATTTATAGTTAAAATCTGCAATTTCCTTCTGAAGGTCACTTTTTATACACAATTTCCCTAATATATTATGTAATTCCTTATTTACAATATCAAACTCTTCTCATCCTCGTATATTATTAAACAGCGAGTGTAGAAACATTTCAAAATGGCGCTGACTGCGGGTTCCCCTGAAGGTCACTCCCGTCCGCCCACTCACCTCTGACAGTGTCTCACCTTCATGTTGTACTTTCTTGCTAAGATTTCAATATATTTTTCGGTCTGGATTTCAATTTCGGTAACTTGTATCTTATACCAATAGTGTCAACGCTGCTCCTCAGTTTAGTTTCAGCTGGACACTCTCTATCAAGTTTCTTCTCGTTTATGTCTTTCAGTTCTAGTCAGCGTTTATTCCATCTATGTTACTATATAACAACTTTCTTTATCTCACTATTTTCCATTTGTTATTTGTATTAGTTTCATTACCATTTATTCTATGTTCGTTTTTAGTACTCTGTTAAAAGTTTGTTTTCTTCCTCGTTTATGTCCTCATTTAACCTCATTGTGCGTGCATGCGTAAGTACGTGCGCTCTTAATTAGTTTAGTCTGTGGGCGTTGAGCTAAAGCTCTTGGGACCCATTTTCTATGATATTAACCTCCCTCGTGTTCTCTTGCACATTCTTGCAGCTTTCCTCTCCGTTCATCTTCATCGAATAATTCTTCACTTCTCTCCCTCTCTCTATCTCCCTTTCTCTGTCTGTCTCTCTCTCTCTCCCTTCTCTCTCTCAGAAAGCAGAGGTTAGGAGGTAACCTCCCACAAACCTCTCACGTACTAAACAAATTCAACATACTCAAACATGAAGATCCTTTTGAAGTGCAAAGTGGCGTAATTACACGAAAACAATAGTATGAAACTCCGTGGCAAGTGCTTTAACATTAATGTGGGAAAGTTTATTTATCATAGAGCTGCGGAGTACTGGAATAGTTTTCCACCTCAAGTTGCTAATATCAAATCAATCCGGCCCTTCAAAAATCAGCTGGACAAACACTGTATTCATAAATTCTACTGGTTATATTGCACATTAAAGAGTTGATAACTTAGAACATGTACAACACTTGGGAATCTTTATTGAGGAAACGTTTCGCCACACAGTGGCTTCATCAGTCAATACAAAGAAGAATGGTGAAGATCAGAAGGTGTTTGAGGTAATCAGTCCCTCAGGCTGGGGTCGATGTAATTATTCCATCAATCTGATGAACTGATTACCTCAAACTTTCTGATCTTCACCATTCTCTTTGTATGACTGATGAAGCCACTGTGTGGCGAAACGTTTCATCAATAAAGATACCCAAGTGTTGTACATGTGTCTACGTTATCAACTTGTCGGTTCTCTAAGCCAGTTATCTACACACTAAAACAGTGTCCACCAACACCCTGGCACATCACAGGGACTACACAACGTCTATGACTAGTTATGGCATACTGGGAACACAGGATTTAGATGTATAATTAGTGTATACACATGGCTGTAGGTGGCAGTGGAGTTGTGTGATGTAGAAACACTAGTACTAGTAGTGGTCCAGTAGCCGTAGATGTAGCCCTGGTCTTCCATCCTATCTTTGCTGTCAAATATCCAAGTACCTCTCAGGGCTACGACATAAGAGCTTCCTTCTGCAGGAAGCCTTGGTATAGAGGCAAACTCCTCTGCTATATTCCTTGCTCATGAACACTTTTTGTCTATCTCTCAATCTCTCTCTCTCTCTCTCTCTCTTTCTCTCTCTCTCTCTATCTCTATTTTATCGTCACCTCTTCCATCTCTTTATCGCCACCTCATTACCACCCCCACCTGCTCCATCTCTCTCCCCCAACACTATCGGCAGCTCCTCCATCTCTTTATCTCCAGCACATCGCTCTCTGCTCCCTCCTCTTTATCTGCACCTCATCTGCCTTTCCTTTACCTCCGCACCATCACCTTCCTCCCCTGGCATCACCTTCCTCCCCTGGCATCACCCTCAACCCACAACCCGCCACCCGGAATAAAATTTGAGGAAATGGTGTGTGGTAATTCTGGCCAGGCTGGCGTGGCCAGTGATGGTGGTGGAGTGTGGCCAATGATGGTGGTGGTGTGTGGCCAGTGATGGTGGTGGTGTGTGGCCAGTGATGGTGGTGGAATGTGATCAGTGATGGTGTGGTCGTGGAGCGTCGTCAGTGATGGTGTGGTCGTGGTGTGTGGTCAGTGATGGTGGTGTGTGGCAAGTGATGGTGGTGATGGTAGACAGTGGTGGTGGTGGACAGTGATGGTGGTGGTGGTGGTGGTGGTGGAGAGTAATGTTAGTAGAGTATGGCTAGTGATGGTGGTAGTGGTGGAGTATGTCTAATGCTGGTGGTGGTAGTGATGGAGTATAGCTAGTGATGGTGATGATAGTGATGGAGTATAGCTAGTATTGGTGGTGGTAGTGATGGAGTATAGCTAGTGATGGTGATGGTAGTGGAGTATAGCTAGTGATGGTGGTAGTGATGGAGTATAGCTAGTGATGGTGGTGGTAGTGATGGAGTATGGCTAGTGATGGTGAAGTAGTGGTGGAGTATAGCTAGTGATGGTGGTGGTAGTGATGGAGTATAGCTAGTGATGGTGGTGATAGTGGTGGAGCATGGCTAGTGATGGTGATAGTGATGGAGTATAGCTAGTGATGGTGGTGGTAGTGATGGAGTATAGCTAGTGATGGTGGTGATAGTGGTGGAGATGGCTAGTGATGGTGATAGTGATGGAGTATAGCTAGTGATGGTGGTGGTAGTGATGGAGTATAGCTAGTGATGGTGATGGTAGTGGAGTATAGCTAGTGATGGTGATGATAGTGATGGAGTATAGCTAGTGATGGTGGTGGTAGTGATGAAGTACAGCTAGTGATGGTGGTGGTAGTGATGGAGTATAGCTAGTGATGGTGGTGGTAGTGATGGAGTATAGCTAGTGATGGTGGTGGTAGTGATGGAGTATAGCTAGTGATGGTGGTGGTAGTGATGGAGTATAGCTAGTGATGGTGGTGGTAGTGATGGAGTATAGCTAGTGATGGTGGAGGTAGTGATGGAGTATAGCTAGTGATGGTGGTGGCAGTGATGGAGTATAGCTAGTGATGGTGGTGGCAGTGATGGAGTATAGCTAGTGATGGTGGTGGCAGTGATGGAGTATAGCTAGTGATGGTGGTGGCAGTGATGGAGTATAGCTAGTGATGGTGGTGGTGGAGTGTGAATAGTGATGGTGGTGGTGTGTGGATAGTGATGGTGGAGTGTGGCTTGTGATGGTGGTGGTGGAGTGTGGATAGTGATGGTGGAGTGTGGTCAGTGGTGACTGGTGTGACCAGTCATGGGGTCTCCCAGTACCTTTCAACCGGAGTGACTAGTCACCTTGGGGTGACCCACGTTAGGGCCACGGGTGACCTGACCTGGCTGACTGAGGTGACCCAAGCTAGGGCCACGGGTGATCTGACCTGGCTGACTGAGGTGACCCAAGCTAGGGCCACGGGTGACCTGGCTGACAGAGGTGACCCAAGCTAGGGTCACGGGTGACCTGACCTGGCTGACTGAGGTGACCCAAAAAGAAAAAAGCACAATAGGGTGACTGAAACATGTACACAGGAGAAAGCTTACAACGGTGTGACTTGGATCATTTACAAGTCACACTAACAGAGACTGAGCAGCGTGTATATATAGGTGAAGGGGACAGGGAAGGGACAAAGAGAGGAAGTAGACAGTAGTAGTAGAAGTGGGGTAAGTCTAAGAACAAGGAAGAGGAGCACTGCAGGAGAGCTAAGGACCCACACCGGGTAGGACCCAAATCATAGGAGGAAGGGGGGGGTGGAAGACTGAAGGACAGAACACACTTAAGTAGAAGAAAGGAACTACTACTACGATTACCACTCCATTACTACTACTACTCACCACTACTATTGCCTCCTTTCACTTCCCTTTCTATCTCCTGTGCCACTAAAACTAGTCTCCATACTTTCTACTACCACTGACTACTACTGACTACTTCCACTACCTTACCACTACTTGTATTTTCTTCCTCTCTCTGTCCCCCTCGTCTATACATATACGCTCCCTCACTCTCCTGTGTTAGTGTGACTTTGTAAGTGGTACAAGTCCGACCGAAACGTCGTCGTAAGATCCTCTCTCCTACGTGCTAGCGCCATGGGTGACCTGACCTTGGTGGCTGGGGTGACCCAAGGGTGACCTGACATCACCGCAGCTGCTACATGCACCTCATTCATTAACTCTTCTCCCTCCTGACCTTCTTATATCAGCACAATAACCCGAGTTTCAACAATCTGTCAACACGCGCCTGTCAACACCTTCTCCTGCTGAGATTGTAAGTGACATGAGATGCGCCTCTTGGACGTGGAGACACCAGTGCCAAGCACCTGCTTACCTCTTGGACGTGGAGACACCAGTGCCAAGGCACCTGCTTACCTCTTGCGAGCGTCAAGACACCGAATGCCAAGCACCTGCTTACCTCTTGGACGTGGAGACACCAGTGCCAAGCACCTGCTTACCTCTTGGACGTGGAGACACCATGCCGAAGCACCTGCTTACCTCTTGGACGTGGAACACCAGTGCCAGCACCTGCTTACCTCTTGGACGTGGAGACACCAGTGCCAAGCACCTGCTTACCTCTTGGACGTGGAGACACCAGTGCCAAGCACCTGCTTACCTCTTGGACGTGGAGACACCAGTGCCAAGCACCTGCTTACCTCTTGGACGTGGAGACACCAGTGCCAAGCACCTGCTTACCTCTTGGACGTGGAGACACCAGTGCAGGGCAACCTGCTTACACTCTCATGAGGCGTGGAGACACCAGGCGAGGCACCTGCTTACCTCTTGACGTGGAGACACCAGTGCCAAGCACCTGCTTACCTCTTGGACGTGGAGACACCAGTGCCAAGCACCTGCTTACCTCTTGGACGTGGAGACACCAGTGCCAGACACCTGCTTACCTCTTGACGTGGAGACACCAGTGCAGGCACCTGCTTACCTCTTGGACGTGGAGACACCAGTGCGAGGCACCTGCTTACCTCTTGGACGTGGAGACACCAGTGCCAGGCACCTGCTTACCTCTTGGACGTGGAGACACCAGTGCGAGGCACCTGCTTACCTCTTGGACGTGGAGACACCAGTGCGAGGCACCTGCTTACCTCTTGGAAGTGGAGACTCCAGTGCGAAGCAACCTGCTTACCTCTTGGGCGTGGAGACACCAGTGCGAGGCACCTGCTTACCTCTTGGGCGTGGAGACACCAGTGCGAGGCACCTGCTTACCTCTTGGGCGTGGAGACACCAGTGCGAGGCACCTGCTTACCTCTTGGACGTGGAGACACCAGTGCGAGGCACCTGCTTACCTCTTGGGCGTAGAGACACCAATGCGAGGCACCTGCTTACCTCTTGGACGTGGAGACACCAGTGCGAGGCACCTGCTTACCTCTTGGGCGTGGAGACACCAGTGCGAGGCACCTGCTTACCTCTTGGGCGTGGAGACACCAGTGCGAGGCACCTGCTTACCTCTTGGACGTGGAGACACCAGTGCGAGGCACCTGCTTACCTCTTGGGCGTAGAGACACCAATGCGAGGCACCTGCTTACCTCTTGGACGTGGAGACACCAGTGCGAGGCACCTGCTTACCTCTTGAACGTGGAGACACCAGTGCGAGGCACCTGCTTACCTCTTGGACGTGGAGACACCAGTGCGAGGCACCTGCTTACCTCTTGGGCGTGGAGACACCAGTGCGAGGCACCTGCTTACCTCTTGGACGTGGAGACACCAGTGCGAGGCACCTGCTTACCTCTTGGGCGTGGAGACACCAGGCGAGGCACCTGCTTACCTCTTGGACGTGGAGACACCAGTGCGAGGCACCTGCTTACCTCTTACTGAAGAAGACATCGGTTCCTCTTGGGATCAGCTGATACGTGACACACAACAGCCAAGCAAAACATTAACTGATAAACTCTTGTATCAGTTGAATGATGAACACTTGTATAAGTAGTAGTAGTAGTATAGTAATAGTAGTGATAGTAGTAGTAGTAACAATAGTAGTAGTTGTAATAGTAGTAGTAGCAGTAGTAGTAGTAGTAGCAGTAGCAGTAGTAGTAGTAATAATAGTAATAGTAGTTGTAGTAGTAGTAGTAGTAACATTAGTAGTAGTAGTAATAATAGTAGTAGCAGTAGCAGTAACAGCAGAGCAGCAGTAGCAGTAGCAACATCAGTAGCAACAACAGCAGCAACAGCAGTAGAAGCAGCAGAAGCAGCAGCAGGAGCAGCAGCAGGAGCAGCAGCAAGAGCAGCAGCAGCAGCAACAACAGCAGCAACAGCAGTAGAAGCAGCAGCAGGAGCAGCAGCAGAAGCAGCAGCAGGAGCAGCAGCAGTAGCAACAACAGCATCAACAGCAGCAGAAGCAGCAGCAGAAGCAGCAGCAGGAGCAGCAGCAGTAGCAACAACAGCAGCAACAGCAGTAGAAGCAGCAGCAGAAGCAGCAGCAGGAGCAGCAGCAGTAGCAACAACAGCAGCAACAGCAGTAGAAGCAGCAGAAGCAGCAGCAGCAGCAGTAGCAGCAGCAGCAGCAGTAGCAGCAGTAGCAGCAGAATCAGCAGCAACAGCAGCAGCAACAACATCAGCAGTAGCAGAACAGCAACAGCAGCAACAACAACAGCAATAGCAGCAACATCAGCAGCAGTAGCAATAGCAGCAACAGCAGCAGCAGTAGCAACAGCAGCAACAGCAGCAGCAGTAACAGCAGCAACAGCAGCAGTAGCAACAACAGCAGTAACAACAACAGCAGTAACAACAGCAACAGTATAAGTAGAAGTAACTCTTAGTTGCTATTTGATTGCAAGGTTTATTGTTTTGAGGAGAATTCTTGCTAATACCTCAGACATGACGAAACTCTCTTTATTTTGGTTAATAGTGTCTGAAATGGCGATTAAAGATGATTCAAGGCATTTACCTCTGTGGAAATTTGCTTCTTTGATCACTAGGCGGATGTCACTGAATCTAATTAAATGGTTGGTGGAGTTCTTGTGTTGTACACATGCCTTGTTTAAGTTGTCGTTTTTGCAAGGATTGATATGTTTACTGAGACGTGTTTGTAGGGTGCGTATCGTGTAAATACCTGTGTTGACAAGTTCAGTGTTATTCACTTTGGTACTGGGCAGGTCTCTGATAGATGTGCTGGTTGCAATGACGACTCTAGTGTTGGCTTGTGCAAGTACTTTACAGGAGACCTTCAAGACAACTTGGCTTTTGGGAAGAATTATAACCTTGCTTATAGTAGTAGTAATGATCATTTGGAGGGTTTTTTCTTACAGGTCTTGATGAAAAGAGAAGGAAAAATGTATCTGGGTGAAGGTCTGGTGTATGTATGCACACTACTCGTCAAGAAACTCCGGTATGATCTTAGGAAAAGTCTGGTCTTAGTGTCCTGACAGGAACACAAGTGTGTGAGATTGTAATCTTTCTGTAAGCTTCAATGAGGTTAAAATTTCTCGACGTCCTCATTTATAAAGTAGATAGTAACCAAATAATCCAAGTTCACAGCAAGTCTACAAATAAAAACAATCTCACATATTTGTTCTCCAGTCAGGATACTAAGACCAACCAAAGCATCATCGGATTTTTCCTAAGAGCACACCGAATTTGTAGTGGCATCTAGATCTCACACCTAACTAGCTCATCTACAAAACCTCACACCTAACTAGCGGCAACTAAAGTTGTGTGCAGATTAATTAGGACAGGATTAAATCTTGTGATTATCTCCGGCTTAATTAATGTAGTTTGGGTAATTTTTTTCAGAAGAGTTTGCTACTGACCTTGCGACTCTCGTCACTGTTACAACACCTGTAAGGATATTCCTGCAAGCGTGCTCCGTGAGTGAACGTGGTTTCGTCAAATTCTCCCTTCTAATTCATGATTTCTGCTGAAATTCATGATGGATGTTACACCTGGGAAGTGTGCAAGTATTGTAGCTCTTAGAAAACATGTTGATTTGAGTATTAGACAGATCACCGAAAATTTGAGTCTAGAAAAGTCAACTGTTGGTCGGATTCTGAAGAGAGCTGACGACACTGGTGATTGTGGAGCGCTGCGTCGAGGATGTGAAAGAAAAAGAAAGACAACACCTCACGATGACAAGGTTATCACAAGAAATAGTCTGAAGGATCCCAAGAAAACCAAGAAAGATCTACAGAGATATTTGGCTTCAGCTGGCGCAAATGTTGATTCTTCAACTGTTGGATGAAGGCTCTTTCAAGTTGGTAGAACTGCCAAAAAGCCGGTAAAGAAACAGTTATTGACTGCTGCTGTGAGGAATATACGGCTGCGGTGGCCACTCGATCAGATGTGGCGCATTTTGAAGTACATGGGTACAGATCAGTGGTAGTGAGACGGAGCAAAGGCGAACCTCTTTGGAATGTACAAATTCAACAACCGCCAAAATACCCACTTATGATGTTTTGGGGTAGTTTTATTGCTAAAGGGCCTGGACGACTTGTTATTGTTAAGGGAACGATAAACAGTGACAAATACAAGGCTATCCTGGAAATTCATTTGCTTCCCATTGTGGACAGAGAATTTCCTGAAGAAGGCATTTCCTAGCAGGATCTTGCCCCATGCCACACTTATAGAAAAATGCTGACATTCTTCGAAGAGTAGGCTAAGTGTTCTAATTTGCCCTGGAGACTCTCCTGACCTCAACCCAGTTGAGAATCTATGAACAATAACCAAACGCAGGATCGTGAAACAGGATTGTTCAACTGTGGAGAAGCTAATTGCTGCTGTTATTAGGACCTGGTACCACGACGAAGAACTTGCCAAAACGTGTTCAACATTGGTGGCTTTTATGCGGCAGCATGTAGCAATGTTTATAATAACAAAGGGTTGTCATATCTCTTATTAAATCAATTATCTGTCATATCATTGCCAAGTATTTTTCAAATAAAATTAATTTTCCAAACAGTCTTATTTCATCACTGTCCAATATGCACACTACTGTAGATCTCACACCTAACTAGTGGCATCTAGAAGATCTCACACCTAACTAGTAGCATCTAGCTCTCCCGCCTAACTAGCACCATCTAGAATATCCTCCACCTAACTAACACCGTCTAGAAGATCTCTCACCTAACTAGCACCATCTAGAAGATCTCTCACCTAACTAGCACCATCTAGAAGATCTCTCACCTAACTAGCACCATCTAGAAGATCTCTCACCTAAATAGCACCATCTAGAAGATCTCTCACCTAACTAGCACCATCTAGAAGATCTCTCACCTAACTAGACTAAGACAAACTAGTAAGCAAAGAGTGGGATATATGGTCTTAGAGCTGAGATTGTTGTTGAAAGCTCCACAGTGTTAGAACCGAAACTGTTGTTGAAAGCTCCACAGTGTTAGAGCTGAGACTCTTGTTTGTTTAATTATTTGAGCTTATTTTCAGGGGAAGCTTTATCTAAATCCCATCAGCACCCGGAGAGCGGATTAAAACCTTCCCTTGAAACACAGGATTAGCAGAGAAATCCTTGAATGGTACTCCACCCAGAGGATCAGGATAGTGAGGGAAGGGAGCAGCAGCAGCAGCAGGAGCAGCAGCAGCAGAAAGCAGCAGCAGGAGAAGCAGCAGCAGGAATAGCAACAGCAGCAGCAGCAGCAGGAGTAGCAGCAGCAGGAGTAGCAGAAACGCAGTAGTAGCAGCAGCAGCATCAGGAGTAACAGCAGGAACAGCAGCAGCAGGAGCAGCAGCAGGAGTAGCAGCAACGCAAGAGTAGCAGCAGCAGCAACAGTAGCAGCAACAGTAGCAGCAGCAGCAGGAGTAGCAGCAGCAGCAGCAGCAGAAGGAGCAGCAGCAGGAACAGCAGCAGCAGAAATAGCAGCAGCAGCAGGAGCAGCAGCAGCAACAGAAGGAGCAGCAGCAGCAGCAGCAGAAATAACAGCAGCAGGAGCAGCAGCAGAAGTAGCAGCAACAGGAGTAGAAGCAACGCAGGAGTAGCAGCAGGAGCAGCAGCAGGAGCAGCAGCAGCAACAGAAAGAGCAGCAGCAGCAGCAGGAGAAATAGCAGCAGCAGGAGCAGCAGCAGAAGTAGCAGCAGCAGGAGTAGAAGCAACGCAGGAGTAGCAACAGCAGCAGAAGGAGCAGCAGCAGCAGAAGGAGAAGCAGCAGGAGCAGCAGCAGCAGCAGGAATAGCAGCAGCAGCAGCAGCAGCAGCAAGTAGCAGCAGCAGGGTAGCAGCAGGAGCATAAGCAACAGGAGTAGAGCAGCGCGCGCAGCAGAAAGAGCAGCAGCAGCAAAGAAGAAGCAGCAGGAGCAGCAGCAGCAGCAGGAATAGCAGCAGAAGTAGCAGCAGCAGTAGCAGCAGCAGGAGCAGCAGTAGCAGCAGGAGTAGCAGCAGCAGCAACAGTAGCAGCAGCAGGAGCAGAAACAGCAGTAGCAGCAACGCAGGAGTAGCAGCAGCACCAGCAGCAGAGCAGCAGCAGCAACAGTAGCAGCAGCAGCAGAAAAAGCAGAAGCAGGAGTAGCAGCAGCAGAAGGAGCAACAGCAGGAGCAGCAGCAGCAGGAATAACAACAGCAGCAGGAGCAGGGGCAGCAGCAGGAGTAGCAGCAGCAGGAGTAGCAGCAACGCAGGAGTAGCAGCAGCAGCAGCAGCAGCAGCAGGAGTAGCAGCAGCAGTAGGAGTAGCAGCAGCAGGAGTAGCAGCACAGTAGCAGCAGCAGGAGCAGCAGTAGGAGCAGCAGCAGCAGGAGCAGCAGCAGCAGCAGGAGTAGCAGCAACGCAGGAGTAGCAGCAGCATTAGCAGGAGCAGTAGCAGCAAGCAGTAGCAGCAGCAGGAGCAGCAGCAGCAGCAGGAGTAGGAGCAGCAGAAGCAGGAACAGCAGAAGCAGGAGGAGGAGCAGCAGCAGCAGCAGAAGGAGCAGCAGTAGCAGGAATAGCAGCAGCAGAAGCAGCAGCAGGAGCAGCAGCAGAAGTAGCAGCAGCAGGAGTAGCAGCAATGCAGGAGTAGCAGCAGGAGTAGGAGCAGCAGAAGCAGGAACAGCAGAAGCAGGAGGAGCAGCAGCAGCAGCAGAAGGAGCAGCAGCAGGAACAGCAGCAGCAGCAGGAGTAGCAGCAGGAGGAATAACAACAGCAGCAGCAGGAGCAGGGGCAGCAGCAGGAGTAGCAGCAACAGGAGTAGCAGAAACGCAGGAGTAGCAGCAGCAGCAGCAGCAGCAGAAGCAGGCAGCAGCAGAGAGAGCAGCAGGAGTAGCAGCAGAGCGGCAGCAGGTGTAGCAGCAGCAATGCAGCGCAGGCAAGAGCAGCAGGAGTGCAGCAGCAGCAGCGAGACAGCAGCAGGAGTAGCAGCAGGTAGCAGCAGAGCAGGCCAGCAGCAGTGTAGCAGCAGCAACAGGATGTAGCGCAGCAGGGAGCAGCAGCAACAGAGCAGCAGCAGCAACAGGAGCAGCAGAGCAGGAGCAGCAGCAGCAGCAGCAGTAGACAGTAGCAGACAGCAGCAGCAGCAGCAGATCAACAGCAGCAGCATCAACAGTAGCAGCATCAACAGTAGCAGCATCAACAGTAGCAGCATCAACAGTAGCAGCATCAACAGTAGCAGCATCAACAGTAGCAGCATCAACAGTAGCAGCATCAACAGTAGCAGCATCAACAGTAGCAGCATCAACAGTAGCAGCATCAACAGTAGCAGCATCAACAGTAGCAGCAGGGGTAGCAGACTGAGGAGGAAGAAAGGGGGAGGGAAAAGAGGAGCAGGAAGAAAAGAAGAATAGGAAGGAGACAGAGGAGCAGGAAGAGGAGGAGGAGGAGGAAAGGAAGAGATGGGAACAAAACAGATAATTATGTACGTACTGTAAATATGTGTGTGTGTGTGTTGGTTGGTTACCATTTTGTCCTAGACACATGTCGATTAGACACTAGGCCTGTGTGTGTGTTAGTTAGTTACTATTTTTGTCCTAGGCACATGTCGATTAGACACTAGGCCTGTTGTATATATGTGTGTGTGTGTGTAACGAAACACTTCGAAATGTTCGGCCCCGCCGAATTTGAACCCGGCCTCCGTGCGTGAAGCAAGAGCGCTAGCCACCATGCCATCGGGGCGTGTGTGTGTGTGTGTGTGTGTGTGTGTGTGTGTGTGTGTGTGTGTGAACTCGTTAGACTAGATGTGGGTTGCAGGGGTCGAGTCACAGCTCCTGGTCCCGTCTATCATATATTCACGATGGCCACTCTAAATTTCTGATAAAACTGTGTAGTTAACTGCCTCTCGCAGCCTCCCCACCCAGGTGGTTCCACTTATTAACTACCACGAGTGACACAGGTGAGTGACACGCTCATGTCACTCACCTGTGTCACTGGCTTCCATGTACGCTCCCTTCTGTGTGCTCGCTGTGACCCCGTCCCTGGACCCATTATGTGCCTCTGTAATGTTGAGGTACAGTCCCTGGACCCATTATGTGCCTCTGTAATGTTGAGGTACAGTCCCTGGACCCATTATGTGCCTCTGTAATGTTGAGGTACAGTCCCTGGACCCATTATGTGCCTCTGTAATGTTGAGGTACAGTCCCTGGACCCATTATGTGCCTCTGTAATGTTGAGGTACAGTCCCTGGACCCATTATGTGCCTCTGTAATGTTGAGGAACAGTCCCTGGACCCATTATGTGCCTCTGTAATGTTGAGGTACAGTCCCTGGACCTATTATGTGCCTCTGTAATGTTGAGGTACAGTCCCTGGACCCATTATGTGCCTCTGTAATGTTGAGGTACAGTATCTGGACCCATTATGTGCCTCTGTAATGTTGAGGAACGGTCCTTGGACCCATTATGTGTCTCTGTAATGTTGAGGTACAGTCCCTGGACCCATTATGTGCCTCTGTAATGTTGATGTACAGTCCCTGGACCCATTATGTGCCTCTGCAATGTTGAGGTACAGTCCCTAGACCCATTATGTGAATCTATAATGTTGAAGTACAGTCCCTGGACCCATTATGTGCCTCTGTAATGTTGAGGAACAGTCCCTGGACCCATTATGTGCCTCTGTAATGTTGAGAAACAGTCCCTGGACCCATTATGTGCCTCTGTAATGTTGAGGTACAGTTCTTGGAACCATTATGTGCCTCTGTAATGTTGAGGAACAGTCCCTGAACCCATTATGTGCCTCTGTAATGTTGAGGAACAGTCCCTGGACCCATTATGTGCCTCTGTAATGTTGAGAAACAGTCCCTGGAACCATTATGTGCCTCTGTAATGTTGAGGTACAGTTCTTGGAACCATTATGTGCCTCTGTAATGTTGAGGAACAGTCCCTGAACCCATTATGTGCCTCTGTAATGTTGAGTGACTACCACCCACAGGATGGGTATGGGTGACTACCACGAACAGGATGGGTATGGGTGACTACCACCCACAGGATGGGTATGGGTGACTACCACCCACATGATGGGTATGGGTGACTACCACGAACAGGATGGGTATGGGTGACTACCACCCACAGGATGGGTATGGGTGACTACCACCCACATGATGGGTATGGGTGACTACCACGAACAGGATGGGTATGGGTGACTACCACCCACAGGATGGGTATGGGTGACTACCACCCACAGGATGGGTATGGGTGACTACCACCCACAGGATGGGTATGGGTGACTACCACCCACATGATGGGTATGGGTGACTACCACGAACAGGATGGGTATGGGTGACTACCACGAACAGGATGGGTATGGGTGACTACCACGAACAGGATGGGTATGGGTGACTACCACCCACATGATGGGTATGGGTGACTACCACGAACAGGATGGGTATGGGTGACTACCACCCACATGATGGGTATGGGTGACTACCACGAACAGGATGGGTATGGGTGACTACCACGAACAGGATGGGTATGGGTGACTACCACCCACATGATGGGTATGGGTGACTACCACGAACAGGATGGGTATGGGTGACTACCACGAACAGGATGGGTATGGGTGACTACCACGAACAGGATGGGTATGGGTGACTACCACGAACAGGATGGGTATGGGTGACTACCACGAACAGGATGGGTATGGGTGACTACCACGAACAGGATGGGTATGGGTGACTACCACGAACAGGATGGGTATGGGTGACTACCACGAACAGGATGGGTATGGGTGACTACCACGAACAGGATGGGTATGGGTGACTACCACGAACAGGATGGGTATGGGTGACTACCACGAACAGGATGGGTATGGGTGACTACCACGAACAGGATGGGTATGGGTGACTACCACGAACAGGATGGGTATGGGTGACTACCACGAACAGGATGGGTATGGGTGACTACCACGAACAGGATGGGTATGGGTGACTACCACGAACAGGATGGGTATGGGTGACTACCACGAACAGGATGGGTATGGGTGACTACCACGAACAGGATGGGTATGGGTGACTACCACCCACATGATGGGTATGGGTGACTACCACGAACAGGATGGGTATGGGTGACTACCACCCACATGATGGGTATGGGTGACTACCACGAACAGGATGGGTATGGGATGCATAATAAACATAAAGATGTTTTGGTCTGCCCTCTGGAGTCCTCTAAGATTCTACATGGGACGCCCTGTGTCACACTCTACATAGGACGCCCCGTGTCACACTCTACATGAGACGCCCCGTGTCACACTACATGGGACGCCCCGTGTCACACTACATGGGAAGCCCCGTGTCACATTAAATGGGACGCCCCGTGTCACACTACATGGGACGCCCCGTGTCACACTACATGGGACGCCCCGTGTCACACTCTACATGAGACGCCCCGTGTCACACTACATGGGACGCCCCGTGTCACACTACATGGGACGCCCCGTGTCACACTACATGGGACGCCCCGTGTCACACTCTACATGAGACGCCCCGTGTCACACTACATGGGACGCCCCGTGTCACACTACATGGGAAGCCCCGTGTCACATTAAATGGGACGCCCCGTGTCACACTACATGGGACACCCCGTCACACTACATGGGACGCCCCATGTCACACTACATGGGACAACCCGTGTCACACTACATGGGACGCCCCGTGTCACACTACATGGGACGCCCCGTGTCACACTACATGGAACGCGCCGTGTCACACTACATGGGACACCCCGTGTCACACTACTTGGGACACCCCGTGTCACACTACATGAAACATCCCGTGTTACACTACATGGAACACCCAGTGTCAAACTACATGGGACACCCCGTGTCACACTACATGGGATGCCGTGTCACACTACATAGGACACACCGTGTCAAACTACATGGGACACCCCGTGTCACACTACATGGAATGCCGTGTCACACTACATAGGACACCCCGTGTCAAACTACATATGACACCCCGTGTCACACTACATGGGACGCCCCGTGTCACACTACATGGGACGCCCCGTCACACTACATGGGACGCCCCGTGTCACACTACATGGGACGCCCCGTGTCACACTACATGGGACGCCCCGTGTCACAGTACATGGGACGCCCGTGTCACACTACATGGGACGCCCCGTGTCACACTACATGGGACGCCCCGTGTCACACTACATGGGACGCCCCGTGTCACACTACATGGGACGCCCCGTGTCACACTCTACATGGGATGCCCCGTGTCACACTCTACATGGGACGGCCCGTGTCACACTACATGGGACGCCCCGTGTCACACTACATGGGACGCCCGCGTCACACTCTACATGGGATGCCCCGTGTCACACTCTACATGGGACGCCCCGTGTCACACTACATGGGACGCCCCGTGTCACACTACATGGGACGCCCCGTGTCACACTACATGGGACGCCTCGTGTCACACTACATCTCGCTAAACAGTTGGTGTGTTTATAAAGAGTGAGTTATGAGGGAGTACATGAGAGCTGTGGGAGGAAAGGAGGAAACAGAGGAGGAAAGGACAGATGAAACTGTGGAAGAAAGGGAGGAAATGAAAGAGGGAAGGAAGGAAAGGGAAGAGAGAGAGAGAGAGAGAGGGGGAGGAAAGGCAAAAGATAGGTAGGATTAGTGTGTGGAGGCTGTCTTAATCTTTCCTCCCATTCCCCATACCACATCCTCTCTTCCTCACCTCCACATCCTTTTTCCTCATCTCACATATATTTCCTCACCGCCTGACCCCCCGTCCTCATCTCCGCATCCCTCTTCCTAATACCCACATCTCACCGCCTGACCCCCCGTCCTCATCTCCGCATCCCTCTTCCTAATACCCACATCCACGACTCACGGCCATGGGATAACCTGGAAAAAATATATTTTGCCAAAACCTTCAACATGTGTGATCGTTGTGTAACACCAAACTAAATGTGTGTGAAAAGGAATAACTGGAAAAGTAAGCGCATGATTTTTAATGTCTAACAAAAACTATGTAGAGTAATACTAAAGAATGTTCAAATGGAAGCTGCCACTGTGAAAAGGTGTGTTCCTCAAGGCACAGTATTGGCCTTCATCCGCTTCCTCGTCCTCATATTCAACACATATATGGATGTAAATCACAACAGTGTATTATCCACTGCAGATGATACTAGAAACTGTATGAGAGTGACATCCATTAAGGACACTGCTAGACAGGTATAAACCAAGTGTTTCCATGGCCCCCTGAAAACAATATGATGTTCAATGAGGACAAATTTTAGTTACTCCGTTATGGAAAAAAAGAGGAAATAAAAGCTAGAAGGAAGTATAAAACTATATCTCTAATTATTCAATAGAGCGAAAAACTAGTGTGCAGGACTTACGATTGGAGAATCTCACTTTCATAACTGAGAAGAAAATGACAGAATGGATAATGAGAACCTTCAAAACAAGAGATACGAAAACAATGATGGTCTGCTTTAAGTCACCTGTTCTCTCTAAGCTGGAATACTGCTGTACACTAATAGCCCATTTAAAGACAGGCGAAAATGCAGATCTACAGAATATATAAAGAACCTTCACTCCATATATAAATTCAATCAAGCACCTAAATTACTGGGTACGTTTGAAGCCCCTCGACCTGTACTCCTTGGAACGCAGGTGAGAAAGATGTGTCGTAATTTACACTTGGAAAATTTTGAAGGGATTGTTCCTGAATCTGCACACAGAAATCACTCCCTACGAAACTAAGAGGCTCGGCAGAAGGTGCTAAATACCCCAATGAAAAGCAGAGGTCTCATGAGTGCACTAAGAGATAACGCAATAAGTGAGAGGAGACCAAGACTGTTGAGCAGCCTCCCATCAATACTTAAGGGAGATTACTAACACACCCCTTCTTCCTGATCAACCGGGCTGTGGTTCGTACATCGGACTGCGTGAGGCTAACGGGAAGAGCCTGGTTGATCAAGCTTTGATCCACTAGGAGGCCTAGTTCCGGGGCGTTGATCCCCGAAAACATCCATCAGGTATTCAGGAAAGACTGAAATATACACACCACTGATCCAAGACTGTCTCAAATATACACACCACTGATCCAAGACTCTCAAATATACACACCACTGATCGAAGACTGTCTCAAATATACACACCACTGATCCAAGACTGTCTCAAATATACACACCACTGATCCAAGACTGTCTCAAATATACACACCACTGATCCAAGACTGTCTCAAATATATACACCACTGATCCAAGACTGCCTCAAATATACACACCACTGATCCAAGACTGTCTCAAATATATACACCACTGATCCAAGACTGCCTCAAATATACACACCACTGATCCAAGACAGTCTCAAATATATACACCACTGATCCAAGACTGCCTCAAATATACACACCACTGATCCAAGACTGTCTCAAATATATACACCACTGATCCAAGACTGTCTCAAATATACACACCACTGATCCAAGACTGTCTCAAATATATACACCACTGATCCAAGACTGCCTCAAATACTCGTATATACATCTTGTCATTAAGGACTAGGAATTAAATTACGCATTTTGATTTATAACGAATTGTCGGGAAGTACTAGTTTCTACATGTACTAGTGAAGCTACCACACACGCACCAGACGGGGTGATGATGCAGGGGGCATGTGGTCCAGGGTATAGTGCAGTCCTGGGAGTTGACCCTGGGGTCTGATAGACCTGAGGCACAGTAGTGTGGTCCTGGAGCCTAGTAGTCGGTTCTGAGGCACGGTAATTGGTCCTGGGGCCTGGTAGTGTAGTTCTGGGGCCTGGTAGAGTGGTCCTGGTAGAATGGTCCTGGTAGCGTAGTTCTGGTAGTGTGGTTCTGGTAGTGTGGTCTTGGAGCCTGGTAGTATGGTCCTGGTAGTGTCGTCCTGGTAATGTGGTCCTGTAGCCAGGTAGTGTGGTCCTGGAGCCAGGTAGTGTGGTCCTGGAGCCTGGTAGTATGGTCGTGGAGCCAGGTAGTGTAGTTCTGTAACCTAATAGTGTGGTCCTGGTAGTGTGTTTCTGGTAGTGTGGTCTTGGTAGTGTGGTCCTGGGTCCTGGTAGTATGGTCCTGGTAGTGTGGTCCTGGTAGTGTGGTCCTGGAGCCTAGTAGTGTGGTTCTGGAGCCTGGTAATGTGGTCCTGGTAGTGTGGTCTTAGTAGTGTGGTCCTGGGTCCTGGTAGTGTGGTCCTGGGTCCTGGTAATATGGTCCTGGATCCTGGTAGTGTGGTCCTGGAGTCTGGTAGTGTGGCCCTGGTAGTGTGGTCCTGGGTACTGGTATTGTGGTCCTGGTAGTGTGGTCCTGGAGTCTGGTATTGTGGTCCTGGTAGTGTGGTTCTGGGTGGGTCTTCACAACATTGCCTACGCTCTGTTTGTCCCAGGATACAAGGCTACTGTCATTCAAATCTTCCTTCTTTCCCAGACAGGTGAAGGTGTGTGGCCAGCCTACACACCGGTGTCTCCAACACTCTCATATTTCCCACAACATAGCGCCTACAACTTACCCACAACACGCCCAAACTTACGGCCACAGGTACACACAAAAAAACACTCTCACAGACTGATGCCTGAGACAGAGACGCAGTTTTCTCTTACTGATGAGGTTGGGTTTCATTGAGGTTTCTGATGGTGTGTGTGTGTGTGTGTGTGAGGTTCTCTGAACGTAAACAATAGCAGGTGAGCGCTGCTCATGGCAGCCAGGGAAGACCAGGGAAGTGAGACTGATCTGAGGGTGACCGCATCTCAGAGGCTCTCACCCACTATCTGGGATTTATCTTAATTAAGTTATTATGGGTCAGCTGATACCCATTCATGGGGAGGGGAGGACTTGGTGTGCTTACCTTCTTGTTCCTGCGACCTCTGCTGATATTATACCTCCTCTTTCTCCCCCAACTCTACCACTGAACATTCACCTCATCATATACTCGCACACGGCGTACCAACCCCTACCACTCCTCCCAACCCACTGTCCATCATGGAATCATCAGTCCTTGCTGAGTTCCACTCCTGCCGTAGTAGGTACCCTTGTGTACACTCCTGCTGCAGTAGGTCCTTTGTGTACATTCCTGCCGTAGTAGGTACCCTTGTGTACACTTCTGTTGCAGTAGGTACCTTTGTGTACACTCCTGCTACAGTAGGTGCCTTTGTGTACACTTCTGCTGCAGTAGGTACTCTTGTGCACACTCCTGCTCAAGTAGGTACTCTTGTAATCCCCTATAGTCCCAGTACTCTTCCCCCACTCCTGCGTAGTGGCATACACTCCTCTGAGTAGGTGCCTGTGTCACTTCTCTCCCAGTGTAACTTGCGTTGTATGGCATACACGCCTGCAAGTAGTGCCTTTGGTCACTTCTCTCTTCCAGGTATACACTTGCTGGCAGTACCGGCCCCTCCGCTCGTGTCCTGGTATACCTACTCACTCTCCAGTATACTCGTTGTGGCATACACGCCTCAAGTATGCCTGGTCATACTCCTCCCAGGTATACTCATTGTGGCATACACGCCTCAAGTATGCCTGGTCATACTCCTTCCAGGTATACACGTTGTGGCATACACGCCTCAAGTATGCCTGGTCATACTCCTCCCAGGTATACTCGTTGTGGCATACACGCCTCAAGTATGCCTGGTCATACTCCTCCCAGGTATACTCGTTGTGGCATACACGCCTCAAGTATGCCTGGTTATACTCCTCCCAGGTATACTGACACAGACAGTTCCATGAAATCATTCATCTGTAGCCACAGAAGCAAAGATTTTATACGTCGTAATCATGTCTCCCCAAGTGCTTCTCTCCGTCACTGTGAGCTTCGTTCATCCTGTGGTACAGTGAACACTATAACATTATTTGCGTTAATCAAAAACGAAGATGTTAATGAGGTTTGAAAAACGAGACATTTAATCTTCGAGGTTGCAAATTAGAGGTAATTTTCTAACCAACGAGGTCGCTAATTGATTAGAAGCTGCGTTGCCAACTATCGATCAGCTGATTAATGTGGCGTGGGCAATTAAATTATATAATTAACGAGAAGTCGTTAATTGCCGGGAGTCGGTAATTAGCGCGAGGTCGCTCGCTACTCAAAACGTCGAGTTAACAAGGTCGTTAACGTGCCTAATTAACGCGTTTTCTAACTAACAACGTCGCTCATTAAGGAGAGACCGGTAAGGCCCTCCATGATAACCTTAATATATACATTATTATATAAAAAAATACTGAAAATGATTAAAATCGTTGAAAAAACAACGAAATATTATGAAAATTCAGAACTTTCCACTTTAAAAGAAACTGAGATTTATCAAAGTTGACTTTGTTGTTTTTGGTGTTGCATTATTATTATTATTATTATTATTATTGCAGTTCTTGCAACATCACTCATTATTATTATTATTATTATTATTATTATTATTATTATTATTATTATTATTATTATTATTATCACAACATCACCAATATTACCATTACAACATCACCATTACCAGTACATCACCATCATTACCAGTACAACATCACCATTACCAGTACATCACCATCAATTCCAGTACACCATCATTACCATTACATTACCAGTACAACATCATCATTACCAGTACATCACCAGTATTACCAGTGCATCACTATCATTACCAGTACACCACCAGTATTACCAGTGCATCACTATCATTACCAGTACACCACCAGTATTACCAGTGCATCACTATCATTACCAGTACACCACCAGTAATACCAGTGCATCACTATCATTACCAGTACACCACCAGTATTACCAGTGCATCACTATCATTACCAGTACACCACCAGTATTACCAGTGCATCACTATCATTACCAGTACATCACCAGTATTACCAGAGCATCACTATCATTACCAGTACACCACCAGTATTACCAGTGCATCACTATCATTACCAGTACACCACCAGTATTACCAGTGCATCACTATCATTACCAGTACACCACCAGTATTACCAGAGCATCACTATCATTACCAGTACAACATCACCATCATTACCAGTACATCACCATCATTACCAGTACAACATCACCATCATTACCAGTACAACACCATCATTACCAGTACATCACCATCATTACCAGTACAAAACCATAATTACCAGTACAACACCACCATCATTACCAGTACATCACCATCATTACCAGTACAACACCATAATTACCAGTACAACACCACATTACATTACGAGAACAACACCACCATCATTACCAGTACAACACCATCATTACCAGTACAATACCACCATCATTACCAGTACACCACAACCATCATTACCAGTACAACACCATTATTACCAGTACAACACCATCATTACCAGTACATCACCATCATTACCAGTACAACATCACCATCATTTCCAGTACATCACCATCATTACCAGTACAACATCAACATTACCAGTACATCACTACCATTACCAGTACAACAGCACATTACCATTACAACATCATCCCCAGTACATCACTATCATTACCAGTACAACTTCCCAATCATTACCAGTACAACTTCCCAATCATTACCAGTACGTCACAATCATTACCACATCATTACCAGTACTTCACCATCATTACTAGTACAACACCACCATCATCTCCAGTACATAAGAACATAATAAAGAAGGAACACTGAAGCAGGCCTACTGGCCTATGCGAGGCAGGTCTAAATCACCTCCCAGCTTAAACTAATAACCCACCTAGTCAGGTCAGGTCACATCCACTTAAGAAGCACGGAATCAGGCCTAGTAGCACAAGCTAGTCAGGTCCAACTCACACCCACCTACACCCACTCATGTATTTATCCAACCTATTTTTAAAACTACACAACGTTTTAGCATCTATGACGGTACTCGGGAGTTTGTTCCACTCATCCACAACTCTATTACCAAACCAGTGCTTTCCTATATCCTTCCTGAATCTGAACTTTTCCTGTCTTGGCTAGATATTTTTAGCACACTATTTATATTCCCTTTATTTATTCCTGTTTTCCATTTATACACCTCAATCATATCCCCCCTAATTCTACGCCTTTCTAGAGAGTGTAGATTCAGGACCCTCAGTCTGTCCTCATAGGGAAGATTTCTGATACATGGGATCAACTTTGTCATCCTCCTTTGTACGTTTTCCAGTGTATTTATATCTATTCTGTAATACGGTGATCAGAACTGTGGAGCATAATCTAAATGAGGCCTAAACAAAGATATATAGAGTTGAAGAACAACCTGAGGACTTCTATTATTTATACTTCTTGATATGAAGCCAAGGATTCTGTTAGCTTTATTGCGAACACTTATGCACTGTTGTCTTGTCCCTTTCGCAATCAGTAATATTAAGATCTACATTATTAAGTTTATATATGGCATGGTTATTTTCTTGTCCAATGTTTAGAACTTTGCATTTGTCTATATTAAACAGCTTCACACACGGAGGGCCCGGGTTCGATTCCCGGCGGGTGGAAACATTTCGACGTGTTTCCTTACACCTGTTGTCATGTTCACCTAGCAGCAAATAAGTACCTGGGCTGTTAGTCGACTGGTGTGGGTCGCATCCTGGGGGACAAGATTAAGGACCACAATGGAAATAAGACAGACAGTCCTCGATGACGCACTGACTTTCTTGGGTTATCCTGCGTGGCTAACCTTCCGGGGTTGAAAATCCGAAGAAATCTTATCTTATTTATCTGCCACTTCTCCGACCACCGCATCAGTTTATTCAAATCTTCCTGGAGTTCTCTAATGTCCTCATTTGAATGAATTAGGCGACTTATTTTGGTGTCATCAGCAAACTTGTTTATGTCGCTATTTATTTCCTCATCAATGTCGTTTTTATAAATTGTGAACAACAAGGGGCCCAACACTGACCCCTGTGGAACACCACTCGTGACGCGCCCCCATTCTGATTTCTCCCCATTGATGCAAACTCTCTGCTGCCTATTTGTCAACCATGCCTCTACCCAGGAAAAAAATTCTCCTCCTATTCCGTGTGCCTTAATTTTCCTTAATAGTCTCTGATGTGGGACTCTATCTAAAGCCTTACTGAAGTCCATATACACACATATCATATTTGATACAATGATTTACCTCCTCAAATACCCTGGTGAAAAAAGTTAGTAAATTCGTAAGGCAGGAACGCCCCTTCATCACCATCATTACCAGTACACCACCAGTATTACCAATGCATCACTATCATTACGACTACAACATCATTATTACCATTACATCATAATTACGAGTACAACACCACCATCATTACCAGTACAACATCACCATTACCAGTACAACACCACCATCATTACCAGTACAACACCACCATCATTACCAGTACATCACGATCAGTACCAGTACAACATCACCATCAGTACCAGTACAACATCACCATCATTATGCTAGCTACAACACAGTCACTGTATGGTTGTGTGACAGTGAATGTTGATAGCACATTCATCCAGTTAGCAAGCATTCACAAAGGCCAATTAAGCTTTTTTCGGATCAAAGCACAAAATTTTATGAATGCAAATGACGTCGTTTGATAGAAAAAATATACATATACATACCCCAATATATATATATATATATATATATATATATATATATATATATATATATATATATATATATATATATATAAAATATATATATATATATATATATATATATATATATATATATATATATATATATATATATATATATATTTTTTTACATATAAATGCTTTATTAATAGACATAATACATTTATAAAACACACAAACATGAACATGAATACAATGGTACAATATGTCAAAGATTATGAATCTCCACCAGCTCCTCCGAAGCCGGACGCGAGCCGAGTATGCAGCATGCGTTTCCCTCTGGATGGCCACGCTGAGACGCTGGAACATGAACGTGGCTGCCCTTGGGTCCCTGGTGGTGTCGATGAGTCTGGAACCCAGCTCTTTAAGGAAACGTGTTGCATTTTTTCCCCATGCTCACAAGGTCTCTGATCCCACTGGGACAAATTGATACTGTTGGCTTATGTCCCTGTACTTGCCGATCTTGTACTCCTCCCTGTGGTCAGCAGCTTCTCCCTGTCGCCCAACACTGTGATGGATGTAGGTGTCAGCCAGTGTCGACACACAGGTACAGTACAACATACTATTACAAACAGTACAGCAATATTACAAGTAATACTAATATTACAAGCAGGCAGCGTCACAGTACTAATATTACAAGCAGGCAGGTACAGTACTAATATTACAAGGAGGCAGGTACGTACTAATATTACAAGCAGGCAGGTACAAGTACTAATATTACAAGCAGGCAAAGTATTTTAAGAATAATAATATTACAAGCAGGCAGGTAGTACTAATTTTACAAGCAGGCATAGTACTAATATTACAAGCAGGCAGGTACAGTACTAATATTACAAGCAGGCAGGTACAGTACTAATATTACAAACAGGCAGGTAAGTACTAATATTACAAGCAGGCAGGTACGTACTAATATTACAAGCAGGCAGGTACAGTACTAATATTACAAGCGGGGTATCAAATGCTTTACTTTAATATTACAAGCAGGCATACATACTAATATTACAAGCAGGCAGGTACTGTACTAATATTACAAGCAAGTACAATATTCAAGCAGGATACGTACTAATATTACAAGCAGGCAGGTACAGTACTAATATTACAAGCAGGCAGTACTAGTACTAATATTACAAGAGCAGGACTGTACTAATATTACAAGCAGGAGGTACGTACTAATATTACAAGCAGGCAGGTACGTCTAATATTACAAGCAGGCAGGTACTACTAATATTACAAGCAGGATACAGTACTAATATTACAAGCAGGCAGGTACTGTACTAATATTACAAGCAGGAGGTACAGTACTAATATTACAAGCAGGCAGGTACTGTACTAATATTACAAGCAGGCAGGTACAGTACTAATATTACAACAGGCAGGCTACTGCATAATATTAAAAAGGCAGGTAGTATAATATTACAAGCAGGCGGTACTGTACTAATATTACAAGCAGGCAGGACGTACTAATATTACAAGCAGAGCAGGTACAGTACTAATATTACAAGAGCAGTCTGTACTAATATTACAAGCTAGGCGACTGTACTAATATTACAAACAGGCAGTACTAGTACTAATATTACAAGCAGGCAGGATAGCTGTACTAATATTCAAGCAGGCGGTACTGTACTAATATTACAAGCAGGCAGGTAGTACTATTTACAAGCAGGCAGGTACTGTACTAATATTACAAGCAGGCGTAGTACTAATATTACAAGCAGGCAGGTACAGTACTAATATTACAAGCAGGCAGGTACGTACTAATATTACAAGCAGGCAGGTACAGTACTAATATTACAAGCAGGCAGGTACAGTACTAATATTACAAGCAGGCAGGTACAGTACTAATATTACAAGCAGGCAGGTACAGTACTAATATTACAAGCAGGCAGGTACAGTACTAATATTACAAGCAGGCAGGTACAGTACTAATATTACAAGCAGGCAGGTACAGTACTAATATTACAAGGAGGCAGGTACAGTACTAATATTAAAAGCAGGCAGGTACTACTAATATTACAAGAGGCAGGTACAGTACTAATATTACAAGCAGGCAGGTACAGTACTAATATTACAAGCAGGAAGGTACAATACTAATATTACAAGCAGGCAGGTACTAGTACTAATATTACAAGCAGGCAGGTACGTACTAATATTACAAGCAGGCAGGTACTGTACTAATATTACAAGCAGGCAGGTACTGTACTAATATTACAAGCAGGCAGGTACTGTACTAATATTACAAGCAGGCAGGTACTGTACTAATATTACAAGCAGGCAGGTACAGTACTAATATTACAAGCAGGCAGGTACAGTACTAATATTACAAGTAGGCACTGTACTAATATTACAAGCAGGCAGGTACAGTACTAATATTACAAGCAGGCAGGTACAGTACTAATATTACAAGCAGGCAGGTACAGTACTAATATTACAAGCAGGCAGGTACAGTACTAATATTACAAGCAGGCAGGTACAGTACTAATATTACAAGCAGGCAGGTACTGTACTAATATTACAAGCAGGCAGGTACTGTACTAATATTACAAGCAGGCAGGTACTGTACTAATATTACAAGCAGGCAGGTAGTACTAATATTACAAGCAGCAGTACTAATATTACAAGCAGGCAGTGTACTAATATTACAAGCAGGCAGGTATGTACTAATATTACAAACAGGCAGGACGTACTAATATTACAAGCAGGCGGTACGTACTAATATTACAAGCAGGCAGTACTAATATTACAAGCAGGACTGTACTAATATTACAAGCAGGCACAGTACTAATATTACAAGCAGGCAGGTACTGTACTAATATTACAAGCAGGTACTTACTAATATTACAAGCAGGCAGGCTGACAATATTACAAGCAGGCAGGTACAGTACTAATATTACAAGCAGGCAGGTACAGTACTAATATTACAAGCAGGAGTACTGTACATATAATATTACAAGCAGGAGTACATAATATTACAAGCGGCACATAATATTACAAGCAGGCAGTACAGTACTAATATTACAAGAGGCAGGTACAGTACTAATATTACAAGCAGGAGGTACAGTACTAATATTACAAGAGGCAGGTACGTACTAATATTACAGCAGGAGTAGTACTAATATTACAAGCAGCAGGTACGTACTAATATTACAAGAGCAGGCGTACAATTGCATACTACTAATATTACAAGCAGGCAGGTACAGTACTAATAACAAGCAGGCAGGTACAGTATAATATTACAAGCAGGCAGGTACAGTACTAATATTACAAGGCAGGTAAGTACTAATATTACAAGCAGGAGGTACGTACTAATATTACAAGCAGGCAGGTACAGTACTAATATTACAAGCAGGCAGGTACTGTACTAATATTACAAGCAGGCAGGTACAGTATAATATTACAAGCAGGCGTAGTACTAATATTACAACAGGCAGGTCAAATTCAACAGCAGGTAAGTACTAATATTACAGAGGACTGTACTAATATTACAAGCAGGCAGGTACAGTACTAATATTACAAGCAGGCAGGTACAGTACTAATATTACAAGCGGCAGGTAATACTAATATTACAAGCAGGCAGGTACAGAATTAATATTACAACAGGCAGGTACAGTACTAATATTACAAGCAGGAGGATGTACTAATATTACAAGCAGGCACAGTACTAATATTACAAGCAGGCAGGTACAGTACTAATATTACAAGCAGGCAGGTATTGTACTACTATTACAAACAAGCAAGCACTGTACTAATATTACAAGCAGGCACTGTACTAATATTACAAGCAGGCAGGTATTGTACTAATATTACAAACAAGCAGGCACTGTACTAATATTACAAGCAGGCACTGTACTAATATTACAAGCAGGCACTGTACTAATATTACAAGCAGGCACTGTACTAATATTACAAGCAGGCACTGTACTAATATTACAAGCAGGCACTGTACTAATATTACAAGCAGGCAGGTACTAACGGAAATTTTTTTTTACTGTCTCTTTTTTACTTACATTAAATGTCAAAGTAAACTGAACAGATATATTCTATTTAAAGTTTTAAGTGTTCACTCACAGACAGCCATCCATTGTTGATGGAAGTTAAAGTGTATGTGGTGTAAGTGTTGTTGTATATAGTGAGGTGTGGCTGAGAGCACATCAAAGATCACTCTCCTCGTCAACCTTGTGTAGTTTTGCTTTGATTTGATTTCAACTACGACTGAAATTTTCCTCTCTGTAAGATAGGTCAATGAGAATATGATTGTGACTTGAAGTGCTTGCTTGTTTATTGTACGCTGGTAGATACTCGTCGTGTATCTTGTACAAGACAAGATTGATAAAGTCATCCCGTGCCACAGAATCAAACATCACTTCAAGAAACTGCTCCTGCAACGTTGACATCCTCGACTGAAATGTAAAAGAGATTCCTGGCAAGACTGAATTCGAAACTGCATTGATTTGGGTCAGGAAAATGTGGATGGAACTCGTGTTCGAGAGCATGAAGGTGACTCTCCACCTTGCCTGTAACACCATTACTATTTTTATTCAGGACTTCAACAAGACGAGGAAAAATGTCGTCTTCTTTTGTTTGTAAGATTCTTCAACAACTGTAGCATAGCGATAAATATTCAACTGCATCATAGTTGTGTGTCTGCATTGTAGTTTAATGTTGAGAACACGTAAGACCTCAAGAACATCTGCAACGTATGTTGATGACAAAGTCAACTCAGCAGAGGTGGTGAGGAAGATATTTCCTTAAGTTTCAAGAAAAATCTTCATCTCTTGTCTCAGCTCAAACAACAACACAGCAAGGTGTTCCATTAGAGCCAGAACAAGTAAGTCTACAACTCTACTGTCTCGTGTTCTGTTCTTAAGTGGAACTCTTAAAGCAGCCACCTCCACCTGCTGAATTCTGGGTATTTTGGCTGACTGAAGGTAGATAACCAGTCACAAAAATAGCTGCTAGCTGTTCACTGTGTATATATTGTCTGTCTCAACAATATACGTATACCTATACTGCACAGGATTAAATCTTATTGAATCCCATTCCACGGGTGCTGTATGATCCCTAAGGGATCATAAATGTAATAATAATAATAATAACCTGCTATAAGTCAATGTATTTATAGATGAGGTTGTAAAGAAGTAAATGCTCGGGTGTTGGCAAGAGACGTGGGATTAAAAGATAAAGAATCTAACACAAAGTGGGAGTTGTCACTAATGCTTTTTGCTGATGACACTGTGCTTTTGGGAGATTCTGAAGAGAAGTTGCAGAAGTTGGTGGACGAGTTTGGTAGCGTATGTAAAAGAATGAAATTAAAAGTGAACATAGGAAAGAGTAAGTGATGAGGATAAAAAAAAAAAAAATTAGGTGATGAAAGATTGGAGGGAGTATGGAGGAAGTGAATGTATTCAGATATTTGGGAGTGGATTTGTCTGCAGATGGGTCAGTGAAAGACCAAGTGAATCATAGAAGAGATATGACTTGGAGAGCATATAAATCTGTTGTGGAAGGAAGGCGGGGTAGGGGTCGGCCTAGGAAGGGTTGGAGGGGAGGGGGTAAAGGAGGTTTTGTGTGAGAGGGTCTTGGACTCCCAATAAGTTTGCGTGAGCGTGTTAGACAGGAGCGAATGGAGACAAATGGTTTTTATGAATGGAGTGTGAGGAAAGTAACATTTATTAAGGGATTCGGGTAAGCCGGCAAGCCAGACTTGAGTCCTGGAAGTGAGAAGTACAGTGCCTGCATTCTGAAGGAACTGTAGCGTAATCGCGCCTCTGTCTAGAAAGTGATGGAGTGAATGATGATGAAAGTGTTTCTTCTTTTTCGGGTCACCCTACCTTGGTGGGAAACTGCCGATGTGTAATAATAAAAAAAAATGTGAGCTAACATTGATGGCGCACTTATGATTTATTAAAAGAGGAGGTTATAATACTTATTACATTCATGGAGAAGCGCTAAACCCTTGTGGATCATACAGCGCCAGTGGAATGGGATTCAATCAGATTTAATCCCACGAAGCGTAAGTATATATTGTGGAGACATAGACAATATATACACAGTAAGCAGCTAGCAGCTGTTTTGCCTGACTGGTTATCTACCTTCAATTGACGGCGCCATGTTTTTACTGTACGTGGGTTGACAGTTGTGATGACACTGCTCAACCACTGAGATGCGAGGCAGTGTCACCACTGACAAAGCCTCGAGATAAAGTATGTTGATATACCTAAGAGATTCTTCTCCCTAACCTTGGTGGTGAAGTAGATGAGTAAAAACAAATGTGCCACATCTGATCTTTATTGACGAGACGCCAAAAAGATAGTGTTGAACAACAATACCGCCAACTCATACATTTGGCGGTATTGTGTATGACTATAAAGATACTTGGTGACTAATGAACAGCGTGATCCAAGCATGTCTGGAGCCGCGTCGGTGCAACCCCATCATACGACACTTCCGTGGAAGACGCAGTTCAACACACCAGTGAAAACATGTCAGCTTTGCACTAGTTTCCAAGGGTCGACAAAAGGACCATCCTCTTCTAGAGTATGATTCCTACGACCTGTGAGTTAACTGGTAACTGCTACCACTGAGCAACCTCCGCTACCACACCTGCAGGAGCCTGGATGACACCTGCCAGAGCCTGGGTGACACCTGCAGAAGCCTGGGTGACACACCTGCATGAGCCTGGGTGACACCTGCACGAGCCTGGGTGACACACCTGCAGGAGCCTGGGTGACACCTGCCAGAGCCTGGGTGACACACCTGCAGGAGCCTGGGTGACATTCCTACAGGAGCCTGGGTGATAACTGCAGGAGCCTGGGTGACACACCTGCAGGAGCCTGGATGACACCTACAGGAGCCTGGCTGACACCTGCCAGAGCCTGAGTGACACACCTGCAGGAGCCTGGGTGACACACCTGCAGGAGCCTGGTGAACACCTGCAGAGCCTGGGTGACACCTACAGGAAGCCTGGTGACACCTGCCAGGAGCCTGAGTGACACACCTGCAGGAGCCTAGGTGACACACCTGCATGAGCCTGGGTGACACACCTGCAGGAGCCTGGATGACACACCTGCAGGAGCCTGGATGAGCACATCTGCAGAGCCTGGGTGACAACCTGCAGGAGCCTAGATGATACCTGCCAAAGCCTGGGTGACACACCTGCAGGAGCCTGGGTGACACACCTACAGGAGCCTGGCTGACACCTACGGAAGCCTGGGTGACACACCTGCAGGAGCCAAGATGATACCTGCCAGGGGTGACACCTACAGGAGCCTGGATGACACCTGCAGGAGCCTGGGTGACATACCTGCAGGAGCCTGGATGGCACCTGCAGGAGTCGGATGACATCTGCAAGAGCCTGGGTGACACCAACAGGAGCATGGATGACACCTGCAGGAGCCTGGACGACACCTCCAGAAGCTTGGGTGACACACCTGCAGGAGCCTGGATGACACACCTGCAGGAGCCTGGGTGGTACCTGCAGGAACCTGGATGACACCTGCAAAAACCTGGGTGACACACCTGCAGGAGCCTGGATGACACCTGCAGGAGTCTGGATAACACCTGTAGGAGCCTGGGTGACACATCTACAGGAGCATGGATGACACCTGCAGGAGCCTGGATGACATCTGCAAGAGCCTGGGTGACACACATGCAGGAGCCTGGATGACACCTGCCAAACCTGGGTGACACACATGCAGGAGCCTGGATGACACCTGCCAGAGCCTGGGTGACACCTGCAGGAGCCTCGGTGACACACCTGCAGGGGCCTGTGTGACACCTGCAGGAGCCTGTGTGACACACCTGCAGGAGCCTACATGATACTAAAGCTTTTGTCTTGGTGACCATAACAACCCGAGGGGTCTCTACACCACCCGAGCCTGGACACCTCCACCAACACACTCCACCACAACACTGTCCACCTCAACACTGTCCACCACAACACTCTCCACCACAACACACTCCACCACAACACACTCCACCACAACACTGTCCACCTCAACACTCCAGCACAACACTCTCCAGCACAACACTCTCTACCACAACACTCTCCACCACAACACACTCCACCACAACACTCCACCACAACACACTCCATCACAACACACTCCACTACAACACTCCACCACAACACTCTCCACCACAACACACTCCATCACAACACACTCCACTACAACATTCTCCACCACAACACTCTCCACCACAACACACTCCAACACAACACTCTCTACCACAACACTCTCCACCACAACACACTCTACCACAACACTCCACCACAACACACTCCATCACAACACACTCCACTACAACACTCTCCACCACAACACTCTCCACCACAACACATTCCATCACAACACACTACACTACAACACTCTCCACCACAACACTCTCCACCACAACACACTCCAACACAACACTCTCCACCACAACACTCTCTACCACAACACTCTCCACCACAACACACTCCACCACAACACTCCACCACAACACACTCCATCACAACACGCTCCACTACAACACTCTCCACCACAACACTCTCCACCACACCACTCTCCACCACAACACACTCCACCACAACACTCTCCACCACAACACTCTCTACCACAACACACTCCTCCAACACACTCCACCACAACTCTCTCCAATACAACACTCTCCACCACAACACTCTCCACCACAACACACTCCACCACAACACACTCCACCACAACACTCTACACCACAACACACTCCACCACAACACTCCACCACAACACTCTCCACCACAACACACTCCACCACAACACACTCCACCACAACACTCTCCACCACAACACTCCACCACAACACTCTTTACTACAACACTCTCCACCACAACACACTCCACCACAACACTCCACCACAACACACTCCATCACAACACACTCCACCACAACACTCCACCACAACACACTCAACCACAACACCCACCAACCTCACACAACACACTCCACCACAACACTCCATCACAACACCTCCACCACAACACTCTCCACCACAACACACTTCACCACAACAATCTCTACCACAACACTCTCCACCACAACACTCTTAACCTACAACACACTAACCACACACTCTCACCACAACACACTCCACCACAACACCTCCACCAACATCAACACTCCACCACAAACTCTCCACCATAACACTCTCCACCTCAACACACTCCACCACAACACTCTACACCACAACACTCTCCACCACAACACCTCCACCACAACACCTCCACCACAACTCTCCACCACAAACACTCCAATCACTAACAACTCCACCACAACACTCCTAACAACCACAACACTCCACCACAACACACTCCACCACAACACACTCCACCACAACATCTCCACCACAACACTCAACACAACACCTCCATCACAACACTCTCCACCACAACACACTCACCACAACACTTCCACCACAACATCTCCACTACAACACTCTCCACCACAACACTCCAACACAACACTCTCCACCACAACACTCTCCAACACAACACTCTCCACCACAACACTCTTCACCACAACACTCTCCAACACAACACTCTCCACCACAACACACTCCACCACAACACTTTCCACCACAACAGTCTCCACCACAACAGTCTCCACCACAACACTCTCCAACACAACACTCTCCACCACAACACTCTCCACCACAACACTCTCCAACACAACACTCTCCACCACAACACTCTCCACCACAACACTCTACAACACAACACTCTCCACCACAACTCTCCACCACAACAAACTCCACCACAACACTCTCCAACACAACACTCTCCACCACAACACACTCCAAACCAACACTCTCCAACACAACACTCTCCACCACAACACTCTCCACCACGAAACACTCCACCAAAACACACTCCACCACAACACTCTACAACACACTCCACCACAACACTTTTCAACACAACACGCTTTACCAGAACACTCTTCACCACAACACACTCCAACACAACACTCTCCACCACAACACTCTCCACCACAACACACTCCACCAGAACAGTCTCCACCACAACACTCTCACCATACCACTGATTCTGCATTATCCTGGTGGAGATCATGGTGGAGGTGGATGATCCATCCGCACAGTAACTAACACCAGACACACAGTACTACCACCACCAACACAGCACTCCCACCACCACCCACACAGTACCCACCACCACCCACACGGTACCCACCACCACCCACACAGTAACTACCATCACCCATACAGTACCCACCACCCACACGTACTCACACCACCCACAGTCACCACCACCCACACAGTAACTCCACCACCACCCACACAGTACCCACCACCACCCACACAGTACCCACCACCACCCACACAGTAACTACCACCACCCACACAGTAACTACCATCACCCATACAGTACCCACCACCACCCACACAGTACCCACCACCCACACGGTACCCACCACCACCCACACAGTAACTACCACCACCACACGGTACCCACCACCACCCACACAGTAACTACCATCACCCACACAGTACCCACCACCACCCACACGGTACCCACCACCACCCACACAGTACTACCTACCACCCACACAGTAACTACCATCACCCATACAGTACCCACCACCACCTACACAGTAACTACCACCACCCACACGGTACCCACCACCACCCACACAGTAACTACCATCACCCATACAGCACCCACCACCACTCACAGTAACTATCACCACCACCCACAAGTACACCACCCAACGGTACCCACCACCACCCACACAGTAACTACCACCACCCACAGTAATACCACCACCACCCACACAGTACCCACTACCACCCACACGGTACCCACCACCACCCACACAGTAACTACCATCACCACCCACACAGTACCCACCACCACCCACACGGTACCCATCACCACCCACACAGTAACTACCACCACCCAAACAGTAACTACCACCACCACCCACACAGTACCCACTACCACCCACACGGTACCCACCACCACCCACACAGTAACTACCATCACCCATACAGTACCCACAACCACCCACACAGTAACTACCACCACCACCCACACAGTACCCACCACCACCCACACGGTACCCACCACCACCTACACAGTAACTACCATCACCCACACAGTACACCACCACCACACGTACCCTCCACAACCCATCAGTAACTACCACCACCCACACAGTAACTACCATCACCCAACAGTACCCACCACACCTCACGCAGTACTACTACCACCCACACGGTACCCACCACCACCCACACGGTACCCACCACCACCCACACGGTACCCACCACCACCCACACGGTACCCCACCACCACCCACACGGTCCCACCACCACCCACACAGTAACTTCACCATCCACCATCCACGGCCCACCACCCTCACACAGTAACTATCACCACCACCACCACACAGTAACTTACCATACCCAACAGTAACTCCACCACCACCCACACGGTACCCACCACCACCCACACGGTACCCACCACCACCCACACAGTAACTACCACCACCACCACACAGTACTATCCACCACCCACACAGTAACTACACCACCACCCACACAGTAACTATCACCACCACCCCACAGTACTCCACCACCACCACACAGTAACTATCACTACCACCCACACAGTAACTACCACCACCCAACAGTACTACCACCACCACCCACACAGTACATCACCACCACCCACACAGTACCCACCACCACCCACACAGTAAATCACCACCACCCACACAGTAACTATCACTACCACCCACACAGTAACTACCACCACCACCCACACAGTAACTACCACCACCACCCACACAGTAACTACCACCACACCCACACAGTAACTATCACCACCACCCACACAGTAACTATCACCACCACTACTATAACCAGTAGTTACCACCATTCACAGCATCAACCATGAATATTAGAATCTTCGCAAAGTGAGTTGCACTGATGCAATTAGTTGAAAATATATTGCACTTTATGCCTGGCCATGCAACACAAGCTTTTCTCTTTGAAATAAAATATATATCGCCCGCTTCTCAATTAGTTTCACATTTTTTACCGGTGGGTGGCGTTGTGGGGTGGGTGGTGGGGTGGGGTGAGTGGGTTGTGGGGTGGGTGTGTGGGGTGGGGTGGGGGTCGTGGCGGAGAAGGGCGGCGCCCATGGGTGGTGTTTTTAAGATGGAAGGGGTCGTCCGTGGGTGTATCGAGGGTGGTCAGTGGGAGTGGGCGGTGTGGTGCTGATGGGAGGTAGTGGTGGGTGGTGCAGCAGCATGGGTGATACTAGTGGGTGGTGCAGCAGCGTGGGCGGTGCTAGTGGGTGGTGCAGCAGCGTGGGCGGTGCCAGTGGGTGGCGCAGCAGTGTGGGCGGTGCTAGTGGGTGGTGCAGCAGCGTGGGCGCCGGCCGTGGTGGGATAATTTACCTTTGCATGGATCAGTATTTAAACACAAACATCAAAGGCAGGTTAGAGCATTACAATAACGAGGCACTGGTACGCAGGCGTGGCTGAGCTCAGCGCCCAGTGACTACCAACTCTCAGCTCTGACATCAGTGGCTAGGAAATCTAAACTCTGGCCTGAACGTTTAGAAACATTGGGCTCTGGCTGAGGACTGAGCGCAACAACCACTCTGCTTAATATACTAATTCCTCTTGGTATTCATCCTTCACTGTAATTCCTAATTTTTTCCGCATATTACTGAACTGATGCTACTTTTCTGGCTGTGTGTGTGTGTACTCACCTAGTTGTGGTTGCAGGGGTCGAGTCATTGCTCCTGGCCCCGCCTCTTCACTGGCAGCTACTGGGTCACTCTCCTGCGCCATGAGCTTGATCATACCTCTTCTTAAAGCTATGAATGGAACCTGCCTCCACTATATCGCTTCCCAAACTATTCCACTTCCTGACCACTCTGTGACTGAAGAAATACTTCCTAACATCCCTGTGATTCATCTGAGTCTTCAACTTCCAACTGTGTCCCCTTGTTGCTGTGTCCCATCTCTGGAACATTCTGTCTCTGTCCACCTTGTCAATTCATCTCGGTATTTTATATGTCGTTATCATGTCCCCCCTATCTCTCCTGTCCTCCAGTGTCGTCAGGTCAATTTCCCTTAACCTCTCCTCGTAGGACATACCCCTTAGCTCCGGGACTGGTCTTGTTGCAAACCTTTGCACTTTCTCTAGCTTCTTTACGTGCTTGGCTAGGTGTGGGTTCCAAACTGGTGCTGCGTACTCAAGTATGGGCCTAACGTACACAGTGTACAGGATCCTGAACGATTCCTTATTAAGATGTCGGAATGCTGTTCTTAGGTTTGCTAGGCGCCCGTATGCTGCAGCAGTTATTTGGTTGATGTGCGCCTCAGATATGCCTGGTGTTATACTCACCCCAAGATCTTTTTCCTTGATTGAGGTTTGTAGTCTCTGGCCCCCTAGACTGTACTCCGTCTGCGGTCTTCTTTGCCCTTCCCCAATCTCCATGACTTTGCTCTTGGTGGGGTTGAACTCCAGGAGCCAATTGCTGGACCAGGCTTGCAGCCTGTCCAGATCCCTTTGTAGTTCTGCCTGGTCCTCGTCCGACTGAATTCTTCTCATCAACTTCACATCATCTGCAAACAGGGACACTTCGGAGTCAATTCCTTCCGTCATGTCGTTCACGAATACCAGAAACAGCACCGGTCCTAGGACTGACCCCTGTGGAACCCCACTCGTCACAGGCGCCCACTCTGACACCTCGCCACGTACCATGACTCGCTGCTGTCTTCCTGACAGGTATTCCCTGATCCATTGTAGTGCCTTCCCTGTTATCCCTGCCTGGTCCTCCAGCTTCTGCACTAATCTCTTGTGTGGAACGGAACTGTGTCAAAGGCCTTCTTACAGTCCAGGAATATGCAATCTTCCCACCCCTCTCTCTCTCTTGTCTTACTGCTGTCACCCTGTCGTAGAACTCCAGTAGGTTTGTGACACAGGATTTCCCGTCCCTGAAACCGTGTTGGCCTTCGTTGATAAGCTCATTCCTTTCTAGGTGCTCCACCACTCTTCTCCTGATAATCTTCTCCATGACCTTGCATACTATACATGTCAGTGACACTGGCCTGTAGTTTAGTTCTACGTTCCTGTCTCCTTTTTTTAAAGATTGGAACTACATTTGCTGTCTTCCATACATCAGGTAGTTGCCCTGTTCCGATAGACGTGTAGGTTTGTGACACAGGATTTTCCTTCCCTGAAACCGTGCTGGTTGTCGTTTATAAGCTTGTGTCTTTCTAGGTGCTCCACTACTCTCCTGATGATCTTCTCCATGACTTTGCATACTATACACGTCAGTGACACAGGTCTGTAATTTAATGCCTCATGTCTGTCTCCTTTCTTAAAAATTGGGTAGTTGCCCAGTTTCAATGGATGTGTTGAAGATTTTTGTTAGTGGCACACTCAACATCTTTGCTCCCTCTCTAAGGACCCACGGAGAAATGTTGTCAGGTCCCACCGCTTTTGAGGTATCGAGTTCACATAGCAGCTTCTTCACTTCCTCCTCGGTTGTGTGTATTTCATCCAGCACTTGTTGGTATACCTCCCTATTCTGAATTCCTGGAGTCCTTCCTGTCTCCTCTGTAAAGACTTCTTGAAATCTCATGTTGAGCTCCTCACATACCTCTTGGTCGTTTCTTGTGAACTCCCCACCTTCCTTCCTCAGCCTGATTACCTGGTCCTTGACTGTTGTTTTCCTCCTGATGTGGCTATACAACAGCTTCGGGTCAGACTTGACTTTGATGCTATATCATTTTCGTATTGTCGCTGAGCCTCCCTTCTTACCTGTGCATATTCGTTTCTTGCTCTTCGGCTAATCTCTTTATTTTCCTGGGTCCTTTGTCTTCTGTACTTTTTCCATTCTCTATTACACTTAGTTTTTGCCTCCCTACACCTCTGGGTGAACCAAGGACTCGTTCTGGTCTTCCCATTACTTCTGTTTCCTTGGGGACAAACCTCTCTCTGCCTCTTTGCATTTGGTTGTCACATATTCCATCATTTCTTTTACTGGTTTTCTGCCAATTCTCTCTCCCACTGAACGTCTTGTAGGAAGTTCCTCATGCTGTGTAGTCCCCCTTTTGTAGTTTCGTTTCTCCCTTCCTATTCCTGCTCCCCTCTCCACTTGTAGCTCAACTATATAATCAAAACACATACCGAAATGATCACTAGCTCCAACTGGCCTTTCATACACACACACACACATCAGTTGGTTAGGCCCCGGTGGCCTGGTGGCTAAAGCTCTCGCTTCATGCACGGAGGGCCCGGGTTCGATTCCGGGCGGGGCGGAAACATTTCGAAGTGTTTCCTTACACACACACACACACATACAACAGGCCTAGTGTCTAATCGACATGTGCCTAGGACAAAATGGTAACTAACACACACATACGTGTGTGTGGCACAGTGTCAAGGTTTTGTTGCAGTCTAGGAATATGCTTGTTCTTGATGCCTTATTGTTACTGGGGTTTACAGGCGCCTGGCAGCTCAAGTCTCAACTAACGTGTTCACAACTTAACTTTAATTTACTAGGCTCATTGTCCTACCAGGATATCAACATCAGTTGATTATTATTATAATCAAGGGGGAAGCGCTAAACCCGTAAGATTATACAGCGCCTGCGTATGGGATGAAAGGTATTCAGGCTTAATTCAGGGAACTGTAACACAGATCCAATTCCCTAGATCAAGAGCCCCTCACCAGCGTCAAGGAACCTTTCCTGAGGGGAACATCAGCTGAATAATGTTTCTTGTAACTGACAAATGTTATTTATTTTACGATAGGTTAGATTTCCTTTGGTTACTTAACGTAGAACCATTATATTACAAATAAACAACTTAATAAAAACAGTCGTGATACTCGTACGTCTGGTAATACGGTGCCCTAGGTGGTTATGCTAGGCTAGCATAGCCAGGAAACGTTCAGATCTGAACGATTATCATCGGTAGAGCGAGAGTTATCAGGTGTTGGTGAGTATACTGCAGTGAGGAAGAGGTCTTCTCTCAGTAACCATGGTGACACTGCTGCTGTAGCCTCTGATGTGTCAAGTGTCACTGTATTAATGTAGCCTCTGATGTGTCAAGTGTCACTGTGGTAATGTAGCCTCTGATGTGTCAAGTGTCACTGTGGTAATGTAGCCTCTGATGTGTCAAGTGTCACTGTGGTAATGTAGCCTCTGATGTGTCAAGTGTCACTGTGGTAATGTAGCCTCTGATGTGTCAAGTGTCACTGTGGTAATGTAGCTTCTGATGTGTCAAGTATCCATGGTGTCACTGTGGTAATGTAGCCTCTGATGTGTCAAGTGTCACTGTGGTAATATAGCCTCTGATGTGTCAAGTATCCATGGTGTCACTGTGGTAATGTAGCTTCTGATGTGTCAAGTATCCATGGTGTCACTGTGTTGCTGTAGTCTCTGATGCGTCAAGTATCCATAATAATAATAATATCTTTGATAAATTAGACACATATGCAACACTTGGGTATCTTTATTGAGGAAACGTTTCGCCACACAGTGGCTTCATCAGTCCAATACAAAGTAGAAAGTTGTAAGGAGAGAAGGAGTTTGAGGTAATCAGTCCCTCGGCCTGGAGTCGATGTGTTCAGTCCATCAATATTGTAGTAAGTACAGCATAAGGCAAAATATGTTGCTTATATACTGTAGTCAGGTGAGGCGAAGCAGGAGGAGGCGGGGTCATAGTGGTACCATCCACTAGTCGAAGTAGGTCTTCGTTCAAAGGTTGTATCTTTATTTCTACAAGTACATGTACAAGGTATACAGTCCTAGCTGACATCAATGACATACTACTATATAGAAAGCCCCTTGTTATGCAGAGCATTTCGGGCAAATTAGGTCAATTTTGTCCCAGGATGCTACCCACACAAGTCGACTAACACCCAGGTATCCATTTTATACTGATGGGTCAACAGGGACAGCAGGTGTCTTATGGAAACACGTCCCTAATGTTTTCCAGCCGTACCGGAGATTCGAACTCTGGACCTCAGTGTGTGAGCTGAGTGCGCTGGCGATCGAGCTACCCATGGTGTCATTGTGCTGCTGTAGCCTCTGATGTGCCAAGTATCCATGGTGCCACTATGGTAATGTAGCCTCTGATGTGCCAAGTATCCATGGTGTCACTGTGTTGGTGTAGTCTCTGATGTGCAAGTATCCATGGTGTCACTGTGCTGCTGTAGCTTCTGTTGTGTCAAGTATCCATGGTGCCACAACAGCCTGACATATTTATACCAATTTCATTAGCTAGTTTTCTTTGTAAAACATTTGAAAGAATAATAATAGACTATACTTCCACTGGGAATCTCGTCTACAAGTGACAATGCCTTGGTCTGCTGCATCTCATCTGACTCCAGTATATAAGCACCAATCTTCCTGCTTAAAACCTTAATTTTTGGAAGGGTGGACCAGTAAGCCAGCGGAAGGCCTCGGTCAGATGACCAAAAGCTCCAACGGTGGGTCGTCATCTGCCTAAGACCCGCGTCAGGAAGCACTTGTCCTGTTTCCTGACGAACCTTACCTAACCTAAGGTAATCTGCCTGCGCTTCAGATTCGCAGATACTACGATGCTCATCACTTGCTCCTAGGCTGAGGGACTGATTACCTCATCTTCCACTGTCTGCTATATATATTTCTGCATTTATATTATGTCCTTGTATTGTATTGATAAAGCCACTGGATGGCAAAACGTCTACAAGATACCCAGCTGTTGCACATGTCTGATTCATCACTCTTGGTTTTATGAAAAGCAAAAATGTGCAGAATTGTATTAATAACTTTCTCACTGCACACACCTGTACTAGTTTTACCACATCTCTTGATCCAAACTCTGCATTTCAAACAGAACTGTTACACTACATGAACCAGCCAAAATGAATATTGGTGGTAATCTACTCACTTGGATAATAGTTTATCTGTCAAATAGAGTATCCTCTGTTCTCTACCAAGGCTTTAGAAGCAGTCTAAAGAAATGCCCCTTCGTTCTCAATCCTAGGCTATTTAATGTCGGGATTAATGCTCTCTTAAATGCTCTATCTTCCTCACCTAAACATATAGCTGTAAGGATGGATTTACTGCGAAAGTTGCTGGGCCGTGGGGAGGAGTCAGTAGGGTTACAGTTAGTGCCGCTGAGGCACTAACTGTAACCCTACTGTACCCTACAGGACCACGGTTCAAGCCCCCGTCCATCTTTCTGTTTATTCACATAGCTATAAGCTATGTGAATAAGAAAATGAGCACCATTTTTAACGAAGGTAATCTGTAATCGGCTAGGCCTCGTCATATCCTCATTGACAAACAAGCAGCATCCCCCACTCAGATGGTTGCAGGATGAGCAGCATCCCCCACTCAGATGGTTGCAGGATGAGAGCATCCCCACTCAGATGGTTGCAGGATGAGCAGCATCCCCCACTCAGATGGTTGCAGGATGAGCAGCATCCCCCACTCAGATGGTTGCAGGATGAGCAGCATCCCCCACTCAGATGGTTGCAGGATGAGCAGCATCCCCCACTCAGATGGTTGCAGGATGAGCAGCATCCCCCACTCAGATGGTTGCAGGATGAGCAGCATCCCCACTCAGATGGTTGCAGGATGAGCAGCATCCCCACTCAGATGGTTGCAGGATGAGCAGCATCCCCACTCAGATGGTTGCAGGATGAGCAGCATCCCCACTCAGATGGTTGCAGGATGAGCAGCATCCCCACTCAGATGGTTGCAGGATGAGCAGCATCCCCACTCAGATGGTTGCAGGATGAGCAGCATCCCCACTCAGATGGTTGCAGGATGAGCAGCATCCCCACTCAGATGGTTGCAGGATGAGCAGCACCCCCCACTCAGATGGTTGCAGGATGAGCAGCATCCCCCACTCAGATGGTTGCAGGATGAGCAGCATCCCCCACTCAGATGGTTGCAGGATGAGCAGCATCCCCCACTCAGATGGTTGCAGGATGAGCAGCATCCCCCACTCAGATGGTTGCAGGATGAGCAGCATCCCCACTCCAGATGGTTGCGGATGAGCAGCATCCCCACTCAGATGTTGCAGGATGAGCAGCATCCCCACTCAGATGGTTGCAGGATGAGCAGCATCCCCACTCAGATGGTTGCAGGATGAGCAGCATCCCCACTCAGATGGTTGCAGGATGAGCAGCATCCCCACTCAGATGGTTGCAGGATGAGCAGCATCCCCACTCAGATGGTTGCAGGATGAGCAGCATCCCCACTCAGATGGTTGCAGGATGAGCAGCATCCCCACTCAGATGGTTGCAGGATGAGCAGCATCCCACTCAGATGGTTGCAGGATGAGCAGCATCCCCACTCAGATGGTTGCAGGATGAGCAGCATCCCCCACTCAGATGGTTGCAGGATGAGCAGCATCCCCCACTCAGATGGTTGCAGGATGAGCAGCATCCCCCACTCAGATGGTTGCAGGATGAGAACATTAGCTACGTTCAATATGAAATGCAAAACTATATGAAAATATACAATTATATAAAAAATTAACCTGCACGAACTGTATCTCTGTAGACAAAAGCATTTCAACCATCCATGGAAGTTGCATTAATTTATCACTGTTAGTAATTATATATTACAAATTTTCTACACTGATGAATGTAAGCAGGAGTCTCGTGGCAGCTGCTCTTGTTACCACCCCGCTACATAACTATACTAACTATGCTGAGATATGCAGAATTAACAACTGAACGTCCACACTACACTGAATTTTGTGCCATCCTGATGGCACACAATAACACAGTCTTTAACCAGTTACCACCACAGTTTTTACTGACATTCTCATGGCGACGTGGCTGTGTCGTAGCTTTACCTCTGCTTGTAATGTCTCTGCTGTCTTCAGTTACAAGCAGCTTTCTGCTTATCTCGTACTTCAAGGTAATAGTTATCCAATCTCCTGTGTATCTCCTTCTTTAGGGTATTCTCTGTATTTTTAAGATACTTTTTTTTTGTTAACGAGTTTTCCATCCTTACAGTGACACTTAAACCAGTGGTTGACACAGTGCCTCTCGTCTACTACCAAAGGATCTCCAACACCTTCACAGCTCAGAGACCGGCCCGTTATCAGCGACCGGAGGATCGAGCCTTGAAATGAATGACGACACATTTAGCGTGTCATAAAATGCAATATTCTTGTCTCTTGGTATGAGATGTTTCAGCAGTGACGGGTGAACCAGTGAATGATTGATGTTCTAGCAGTGACGGGTGAACCAGTGAATGATTGATGTTCAGCAGTGACGGGTGAACCAGTGAATGATTGATGTTGCAGCAGTGACGGGTGAACCAGTGAATGATTGATGTTGCAGCAGTGACGGGTGAACCAGTGAATGATTGATGTTGCAGCAGTGACGGGTGAACCAGTGAATGATTGATGTTGCAGCAGTGACGGGTGAACCAGTGAATGATTGATGTTCTAGCAGTGACGGGTGAACCAGTGAATGATTGATGTTCTAGCAGTGACGGGTGAACCAGTGAATGATTGATGTTCTAGCAGTGACGGGTGAACCAGTGAATGATTGATGTTCTAGCAGTGACGGGTGAACCAGTGAATGACTGATGTTCAGCAGTGACGGGTGAACCAGTGAATGATTGATGTTCTAGCAGTGACGGGTGAACCAGTGAATGATTGATGTTCCAGCAGTGACGGGTGAACCAGTGAATGATTGATGTTCAGCAGTGACGGGTGAACCAGTGAATGATTGATGTTCTAGCAGTGACGGGTGAACCAGTGAATGATTGATGTTCTAGCAGTGACGGGTGAACCAGTGAATGATTGATGTTCCAGCAGTGACGGGTGAACCAGTGAATGATTGATGTTCTAGCATTGACGGGTGAACCAGTGAATGATTGATGTTCTAGCAGTGACGGGTGAACCAGTGAATGATTGATGTTCCAGCAGTGACGGGTGAACCAGTGAATGATTGATGTTCTAGCAGTGACGGGTGAACCAGTGAATGATTGATGTTCTAGCAGTGACGGTGAACCAGTGAATGATTGATGTTCCAGCAGTGACGGGTGAACCAGTGAATGATTGATGTTCTAGCAGTGACGGGTGAACCAGTGAATGATTGATGTTCTAGCAGTGACGGGTGAACCAGTGAATGAGTGATGTTCCAGCAGTGACGGGTGAACCAGTGAATGATTGATGTTCTAGCAGTGACGGGTGAACCAGTGAATGATTGATGTTCTAGCAGTGACGGGTGAACCAGTGAATGAGTGATGTTCAGCAGTGACGGGTGAACCAGTGAATGATTGATGTTCTAGCAGTGACGGGTGAACCAGTGAATGAGTGATGTTCCAGCAGTGACGGGTGAACCAGTGAATGATTGATGTTCTAGCAGTGACGGGTGAACCAGTGAATGATTGATGTTCTAGCAGTGACGGGTGAACCAGTGAATGAGTGATGTTGCAGCAGTGACGGGTGAACCAGTGAATGATTGATGTTCCAGCATTGACGGGTGAACCAGTGAATGATTGATGTTCCAGCAGTGACGGGTGAACCAGTGAATGATTGATGTTCTAGCAGTGACGGGTGAACCAGTGAATGATTGATGTTGCAGCAGTGACGGGTGAACCAGTGAATGATTGATGTTCTAGCAGTGACGGGTGAACCAGTGAATGAGTGATGTTCCAGCAGTGACGGGTGAACCAGTGAATGATTGATGTTCTAGCAGTGACGGGTGAACCAGTGAATGAGTGATGTTCCAGCAGTGACGGGTGAACCAGTGAATGATTGATGTTCTAGCAGTGACGGGTGAACCAGTGAATGATTGATGTTCTAGCAGTGACGGGTGAACCAGTGAATGAGTGATGTTGCAGCAGTGACGGGTGAACCAGTGAATGATTGATGTTCTAGCATTGACGGGTGAACCAGTGAATGAGTGATGTTGCAGCAGTGACGGGTGAACCAGTGAATGATTGATGTTCTAGCAGTGACGGGTGAACCAGTGAATGATTGATGTTCTAGCAGTGACGGGTGAACCAGTGAATGAGTGATGTTGCAGCAGTGACGGTGAACCAGTGAATGATTGATGTTCCAGCATTGACGGGTGAACCAGTGAATGATTGATGTTCCAGCAGTGACGGGTGAACCAGTGAATGATTGATGTTCTAGCAGTGACGGGTGAACCAGTGAATGATTGATGTTGCAGCAGTGACGGGTGAACCAGTGAATGATTTGTGAAGTTGTTGGAGTGACAATGTACATCTCCACTTATTACTGTGTATTACTCTCAGTGTATGACTCACCAAGTGTCTCATTCTTCCGTTGTCATTTATTTTCAATAATAGTCTCTTGTATCCTTTGTCTTCTCCCCTAACACTGAGTTTTTCTTCCACTAACTAGGTGAATGTTGCAACTACCACTACCATCACCACCACCATCACCACCACCACCACTCTTACCACCATCACCACCACCATCACCCCCACCATCATCACCACCATCATCACCACCACCGCCATCACCACTACCACCATCACCACCACCATCACCCCCACCATCATCACCACCACCGCCATCACCACTACCACCATCACCACCACCACTACCACCACCACCACCACTACCACCATCACCACCACCACTACCACCACCACTACCACCACCACCATCACCACCACCACTACCACCACTACTACCACCACCATCACCACCACCACTACCACCATCACCACCACTCCTACCACCATCACCCCCACCATCATCACCACCACCCCACCATCACCATCACCCCCACCCCACCATCACCACCACCATCACCATCACCACTACCACTATCACCACCAGTACCATCACCACCTCTACTATCACCACCATCACTACCATCTCATCACTACCACTATCACCACCACTACCATCACCACCACCACCACTACCATCACCACCGCTGCCGCCACCACCACCATCACTGTCACCACTACCACCACCACCATTACCATCACCACCACCGCTACCGCCGCCACCACCACCACCACCACTACCATCACCACCACTACCACCAACACTACCATCATCATCACCACCACCACACACACACCAGGCTAGGGTGTACACATGATTCATCTGTATACACCCTACCACAACCACCACAACTATCACACACACACACACACACACACACAGAAGTATTTCTTCAGTTACAGAGTTGTCGGGAAGTAGAATAGTCTGGGAAGTGATGTAGTGGAGGCAGGATCCATACACAGCTTTAAGAAGAGGTATGATAAAGCTCATGAATCGGGAAGAGTGACCTAGTAGCGGCCAGCGAAGAGGCGGGGCCAGGAGCTGTGACTCGACCACTGCAACCACGACTAGGTGAATACAACTAGGTGAGTACATACATACACACAAGACTAGTCCTAGAGCTAAGGGGATTGTCCTACGAAGAAAAGATAAGGGAAATTGGACTGACGACACTTGAGGACAGGAGGGTTAGGGGAGACATAATAACGACATATAAAATACTGCGAGGAATTGACAAGGTGGACAAAGACAGGATGTTCCAGAGATGGGACACAGAAAGAAGGGGTCACAATTGGAAGTTGAAGGCTCTGATGAGTCAAAGGGATGTTAGGAAGTATTTCTTCAGTCACTGAGTTGTCAGGAAGTGGAATAGTCTAGCAAGTGATGTAGTGGAGGTAGGAACCATACTTAGTTTTAAGATGAGGTATGATAAAGCTCATGGAGCAGGGAGAGAGAGGACCTAGTAGCGATCAGTGAAGAGGCGGGGCCAGGAGCTATGAATCGACCCCTGCAACCACAAATAGGTGAGTACACACACACACCAGGCTGGGGTGTACACATGATACATCTGGACCAGGTTTTCCAGGCAGTGATCAGCACCTTGGTCAGAACAAAGGAGTCGCCTCCCACCTCCTCTCTCACTAGCTTCACCAACCAAGTTTGTCTTCACCCATCACTACTCTCCCTACACATAAACTTTATACCATAACTTTATCCTTGTCTTCATGCCAAGATTTCACCCATACTTTTGTCAGGTCAAAGTATTCAATACTATAAACGGAAGAGTTAAAACCAGAGTGTCTCGAAAAAGTTTAGTATGAAAAGTTAAAGTTTAGGAATGTATAGAGTTAGTGTAGGGAGAGAAGTGTTAGTGTAGGGAGAGAAGTGTTAGTGTAGGGAGAGAAGTGTTAGTGTAAGGAGAGAAGTGTTAGTGTAGTGAGAGAAGTGTTAGTGTAGGGAAAGAAGTGTTAGTGTAGGGAGAGAAGTGTTAGTGTAGGAGAGAAGTGTTAGTGTAGGGGAGAAGTGTTAGTGTAGGAGAAGTGTTAGTGTAGGGAGAGAAGTGTTAGTGTAGGGAGAGAAGTGTTAGTGTAGGAGAGAAGAGTTAGTGTAGGGAGAAGTGTTAGGGAGAGAGAAGGTTAGTGTAGGGAAGAATGTTATGTAGGAGAGAAGTAGGTATGAGAATGTTAGTAGGAGAGAAGAGTTAGTGTAGGGAGAGAAGTTTAGTGTAGGGAGAGAGTGTTAGTGTAGGGAAGTGTTAGTGTAGGGAGAGAAGTGTTAGTGTAGGGAGAGAAGTGTTAGTGTAGGGAGAGAAGTGTTAGTGTAGTGAGAGAAGTGTTAGTGTAGTGAGAGAAGTGTTAGTGTAGGGAGAGAAGTGTTAGTGTAGGGAGAGAAGTGTTAGTGTAGGGAGAGAAGTGTTAGTGTAGTGAGAGAAGTGTTAGTGTAGTGAGAGAAGTGTTAGTGTAGGAGAGAAGTGTAGTAGAGAAGTGTTAGTGAGAGAAGTGTTAGTGTAGGGAGAGAAGTGTTGAGTGTAGGGAGAGAAGTGTTAGTGTAGGGAGAAGTGTTAGTGTAGGGAGAGAAGTGTTAGTGTAGGGAGAAGTGTTAGTGTAGGGAGAGAAGTGTTAGTGTAGGGAGAGAAGTGTTAGTGTAGGGAGAGAAGTGTTAGTGTAGGAGAGAAGTGTTAGTGTAGGAGAGAAAGTGTTAGTGTAGGGAGAGAAGTGTTAGTGTAGGGAGAGAAGTGTTAGTGTAGGGAGAGAAGTGTTAGTGTAGGGAGAGAAGTGTTAGTGTAGGGAGAGAAGTGTTAGTGTAGGGAGAGAAGTGTTAGTGTAGGGAGAGAAGTGTTAGTGTAGGGAGAGAAGTGTTAGTGTAGGGAGAGAAGTGTTAGGTGTAAGGGAGAGAAGTGTTAGTGTAGGAGAGAAGTGTTAGGTAGGGAGAAGTGTTAGTGTAGGGAGAGAAGTGTTAGTGTAGGGAGAGAAGTGTTAGTGTAGGAGAGAAGTTTAGTGTAGGGAGGAAGTGTTAGTGTAGGAGAGAAGTGTTAGTGTAGGGAGAGAAGTGTTAGTGTAGGAGAGAAGTGTTAGGTATGGAGAAGTGTTAGTGTAGGAGAGAAGTGTTAGTGAGAGAGAAGTGTTAGTGTAGGGAGAAGTGTTAGTGTGGAGAGAAGTGTTAGTGTAGGTGAGAGAAGTGTTAGTGTAGTGAGAGAAGTGTTAGTGTAAGGGAGAGAAGTGTTAGTGTGAGAGAAGTGTTAGTGTAGTGAGAGAAGTGTTAGTGTAGGGAGAGAAGTGTTAGTGTAGTGAGAGAAGAAGTTAGTGTAGGGAGAGAAGTGTTAGTAGTGAGAGAAGGTTAGTGTAGTGAGAGAAGTGTTAGTGTAGTGAGAGAAGTGTTGTGTAGGAGAGAATTGTTAGTGTAGGAGAGAAGTGTTAGTGTGGGAGAGAGTGTTATGTAGTAGAGAAGTGTTAGTGTAGGGAGAAGTTTAGTGTAGGAGAAGTGTTAGGTAGGAGAGAAGTGTTAGTGTAGGAGAGAAGTGTTAGTGTAGTGAAGAACTCAGTGTAGTGAAAAGAAGTGTTAGTGGAGAAAGTGAAGTTTAGTTAGTGGGGAAGTATAGTGTCCCAAATTAAGCCAGGTGAGAGAAGTGTTATTATAAAATGTTATAGTGAAGAAGTCTTAGAGTAGAGAAATGTAGATCAGAGTCCCCACTTATATATGAAGATAGTCCCCAAACCCACCAGAGTGAAGACACGTCCCCACCAACCCACCAGGTGAAGACACGTCCCACCAAGCCCACCAGAGTGAGACACGTCCCCACCAACCCACCAGGTGAAGACACGTCCCACCAACCCACCAGGTGAAGACACGTCCCCACCAACCCACCAGAGTGAAGACACGTCCCCACCAACCCCCAGGTGAAGACACGTCCCGACCAACCAACCAGAGTGAAGACACGTCCCCACCAACCCACCAGAGTGAAGACACGTCCCCACCAACCCACCAGAGTGAAGCCACGTCCCCACCAACCCACCAGGTGAAGACACGTCCCCGCCAACCCACCAGGTGAAGACACGTCCCCACCAACCCACCAGGTGAAGACACGTCCCCACCAATGAAGTCCCACCAACAGTGAAGACACGTCCCACCAACCCACCAGAGTGAAGACACGTCCCCACCAACCCACCAGAGTAGAGACAGGTCCCCACCAACCCACCAGAGTAGAGACAGGTCCCCACTAGAGTATAGACAGGTCCCCACAAGAGTGAAGACAGGTCCCCACCAACCCACCAGAGTGAAGACAGGTCCCCATCAACCCACCAGAGTAAGACAGGTCCCCATCAACCCACCAGAGTGAAGACAGGTCCCCATCAACCCACCAGAGTGAAGACACGTCCCCATGAACCCACTAGAGTGAAAAGAGTCCCCACCAACCCACAGAGTGAAGACAGGTCCCCATCAACCCACCAGAGTGAAGACAGGTCCCCACTCAACCCACCAGAGTGAAGACAGGTCCCCATCAACCACAGAGTGAAGACAGGTCCCCATCAACCCACCAGAGTGAAGACAGGTCCCCACCAACCCACCAGAGTGAAGACAGGTCCCCATCAACCCACCAGAGTAAAGACAGGTCCCCACCAACCCACCAGAGTGAAGACAGGTCCCCACCAACCCACCAGAGTGAAGACAGGTCCCCATCAACCCACCAGAGTGAAGACAGGTCCCCACCAACCCACCAGAGTGAAGACAGGTCCCCACCAACCCACCAGAGTGAAGACAGGTCCCCATCAACCCACCAGAGTAAAGACAGGTCCCCACCAACCCACCAGAGTGAAGACAGGTCCCCACCAACCCATCAGAGTGAAGACAGGTCCCCATCAACCCACCAGAGTGAAGACAGGTCCCCATCAACTCACCAGAGTAAAGACAGGTCCCCACCAACCCACCAGAGTAAAGACAGGTCCCCACCAACCCACCAGAGTGAAGACAGTCCTCACCAACCCACCAGAGTGAAGACAGGTCCCCATCAACCCACCAGAGTGAAGACACGTCCCCACCAACCCACCAGAGTGAAGACACGTCCCCACCAACCCACCAGAGTGAAGACACGTCCCCACCAACCCACCAGAGTGAAGACACGTCCCCACCAACCCACCAGAGTGAAGACACGTCCCCACCAACCCACCAGAGTGAAGACACGTCCCCACCAACCCACCAGAGTGAAGACACGTCCCCACCAACCCACCAGAGTGAAGACACGTCCCCACCAACCCCCAGAGTGAAGACACGTCCCACCAACCCACCAGAGTGAAGACACGTCCCCACCAACCCACCAGAGTGAAGACAGTCCCCACCAACCCACCAGAGTGAAGCACGTCCCCACCAACCCACCAGAGTGGCTCCCCCCAAGTGAAGACACGTCCCCACCAACCCACCAGAGTGAAGACACGTCCCCACCAACCCACCAGAGTAAGACAGGTCCCCACAACCACCAGAGTGAAGACAGGTCCCCATCAACCCACCAGAGTGAAGACAGGTCCCCACCAACCCACCAGAGTGAAGACAGGTCCCCATCAACCCACCAGAGTGAAGACAGGTCCCCACCAACCCACCAGAGTGAAGACAGGTCCCCATCAACCCACCAGAGTGAAGACAGGTCCCCATCCAACCCACCAGAGTGAAGACAGGTCCCCATCAACCACCAGAGTGAAGACAGGTCCCTCCCACTAGAGTGAAGACAGTCCAACCACCAGAGTGAAGACAGGTCCCCATCAACCCACCAGAGTGAAACAGGTCCCCACAACCCACCAGAGTGAAGACAGGTCCCCACCAACCCACTAGAGTGAAGACAGGTCCCCATCAACCCACCAGAGTAAAGACAGGTCCCCACCAACCCACCAGAGTGAAGACAGGTCCCCATCAACCCACCAGAGTAAAGACAGGTCCCCACAACCCACCAGAGTGAAGACAGGTCCCCACAACCCAC
>WNWK01000218.1:392500-585000 GCA_009830355.1 Cherax destructor | reverse complement strand
AATAACCTACGATGAATGACTTACGAGGAATAACCTACGAGGAATAACCTACGATGAATGACTTACGAGGAATAACCTACGAGGAATGACTTGCGAGGAATAACCTACGAGGAATGACTTGCGAGGAATAACCTACGAGGAATAACCTACGATGAATGACTTACGAGGAATAACCTAAGAGGAATAACCTACGAGGAATAACCTACGAGGAATAACCTACGATGAATGACTTACGAGGAATAACCTACGAGGAATAACCTACGATGAATGACTTACGAGGAATAACCTAAGAGGAATAACCTACGAGGAATAACCTAAGAGGAATAACCTACGAGGAATAACCTACGAGGAATAACCTACGATGAATGACTTACGAGGAATAACCTACGAGGAATAACCTACGATGAATGACTTACGAGGAATAACCTAAGAGGAATAACCTACGAGGAATAACCTAAGAGGAATAACCTACGAGGAATAACCTACGAGGAATAACCTACGATGAATGACTTACGAGGAATAACCTACGAGGAATAACCTAAGAGGAATGACTTACGAGGAATAACCTAAGAGGAATAACCTACGAGGAATAACCTAAGTGGAATAACCTACGAGGAATGACTTGCGAGGAATGACTTACGAGTAATAATATACGAGGAATGACTTGCGAAGAATGACTTACGAAGAATGACTTACGAGGAATGACTTGCGAGGAATGACTTACGAGGAATGACTTACGAGGAATGACTTACGAGGAATGACTTACGAGGAATGACTTACGAGAAGAGGTTATGCGTATTAACTCTATCCAGGCAAGGACACTGCACAAAATGTATTATACTGAAAAAAATTGTAGACAGTGACACTCTAGAAAATAACACTGTAGACAACGACACCGTAGACACTGCATTGACACCGTAGACACTGCAACGACATTGTAGACAATGACACTGTAGACACTGCAACGACATTGTAGACAATGACACCGTAGACACTGCAACGACACTGTAGACAATGACACCGTAGACACTAGACAATGACATCGTAGACACTGCAGACAATGACACCGTACACACTGCAACGACATTGTAGACAATGACACCGTAGACACTGCAACGACTCTAGACAATGACACAGCAGACACTAGACAATGACATCGTAGACACTGTAGACAATGATACCGTAGACACCGTAGACAATGACACTATAGAGCATTAACTGAATAAAATCAAATACTGACACACACACAAATACATATACACATACATACACAAACACACACGTATACATATACACACACATACATACAGACGCACCATCATACATACACAGCTGTGAGTCGACTCCTGCAATCACATATAGGTGAGTACACATATAGACACCCGCACACACATACAAACACATATTCACACACACACACACACACACACACACACACACACACACCACACTCACACACACACACACACACACACACACACACACACACACACACTCACACACACACACACACACACAAACTAACACACACACACACACTGTCGTGGGTTAAGGTTCAAAAATCAATTTCACGCTGTTGATGAGATTACAAGGTAGTGACTGGCCACCAGGCACAGGCACGCTGTGACCACCTCCTGGTACGCTGTCACCACCTCCTGGTCTACCTGGAGGGTGTTCAGGGGGTCAAAGCCCCCGCGGCCCAGTCCATGACTAGGACTTGCAGTGGATCAGGGCCTGATCAACCAGGTTGTTACTGCTGGCCGCACGTTGTTCAACGTAAGAACCACATCCCGGCTGATCGGGTATTGACTTTAGGTATCTGACCAGCTCCCTCTTGAAGGCAGCCAGGGGTCTACTGGCAATTCCCCTTATGCATGGTGGGAGGCTGTTGAACAGTCTTGGGCCTCCGACACTTACTTTTAGTAAGTGTTTGCTTGTTTTTGTTTATATGAGCCTGATTTAATTTTGGGCATTTATTGGATTGTTATGTATATATGTGTTTTTAAATAAAAAAAAAAAAAAAAACTCATGGCGCCCCTACTTTTCATTGGGGGTGTTGGACCGTCTGCCCAAGCTTTTCTTTTCGTAGGAAGTGATTTTTATGTGCAGATTTGAGACCATTCCCTCTAGGCCTAGGTCTGTGGTCACCTAGTACGGTATGTGACCACACCAGGTATGGTTTGTGACCACCTGGTACGGTCTGTGACCACCTTGTACGGTCTGTGACCTCACCTGGTACAGTATGTGACCACACCTGGTATAATTTGTGACCACCTTTGCGGTCTGTGACCTCACCTGGTACGGTCTGTGGCCACACATGGTAAGGTCTGTGACCACCTGGTAAGGTCTGTGACCTCACCTGGTACGATCTGTGATTACTCCTGGTACGGTTTGTGACCACCTGGTGCGGTCTGTGACCACACCAACTACGGTCTGTGACCTCACTTGGTACGGTTTGTGACCACACCTGGTAAGGTATGTGACCATCTGGTACGGTTTGTGACCACCTAGTGCGGTCTGTGACCACACCAGCTACGGTCTGTGACCTCACTTGGTACGGTCTGTGACCTCACTTGGTACGGTCTGTGACCACACCTGGTACGGTATGTGACCATCTGGTACGGTTTGTAACCACCTGGTGCGGTCTGTGACCACACCAGCTACGGTCTGTGACCTCACTTGGTACGGTCTGTGACCACACCTGGTACGGTAGGTTTGTGACCAGCTTTCTCACTCACCACATATAAGACCTTAAAATTGTCTTTCAGCTGACGGAGGATCGAGCCTCCACACCACCAGATGCTAAATGACCCCACACGGGTTTATCGCTTCACATAAAAATGAATAATAATAATAATAATAATAAGCTTTATCAACCACTAAGCTGGTAAAGCTTTTCCAAACACCTAGTTGCTAAAGTTTTACCAAATAGCAAGCTTATAAAGCTTTGTCAAACAATACGCTAGTAAAGCTTTGTTAAACACTAAGCTGGTAAAGCTTTGTTAAACACTAAGCTGGTAAAGCTTTGTTAAACACTAAGCTGGTAATGCTTTGTTAAACACTAAGCTGGTAAAGCTTTGTTAAACACTAAGCTGGTAAAGCTTTGTTAAACACTAAGCTGGTAAAGCTTTGTTAAACACTAAGCTGGTAAAGCTTTGTTAAACACTAAGCTGGTAAAGCTTTGTGTCCTGTGTTAGATAAATAAGATCATTTCCAAGTGAAATGTATAAACAGAGTTTTGTGTTTGTATCAGTGATACGCTGGGTAGCTGGCTGACCTGGGGTAGCTGGCTGACCTGGGGTAGCTGGCTGACCTGGGGTAGCTGGCTGACCTGGGCTAGGCTGGCTGACCTGGGGTAGTTGGTTGACCTGGGCTAGCTGGCTGACCTGGGCTAGCTGGCTGACCTGGGCTAGCTGGCTGACCTGGGCTAGCTGGCTGACCTGGGGTAGCTGGCTGACCTGGGGTAGCTGGCTGACCTGGGGTAGCTGGCTGACCTGGGGTAGCTGGCTGACCTGGGGTAGCTGGCTGACCTGGGGTAGCTGGCTGACCTGGGGTAGCTGGCTGACCTGGGGTAGCTGGCTGACCTGGGGTAGCTGGCTGACCTGGGGTAGCTGGCTGACCTGGGGTAGCTGGCTGACCTGGGGTAGCTGGCCGACCTGGGATAGCTGGTTGACCTGGGGTAGCTGGCTGACCTGGGGTAGTTGGTTGACCTGGGCTAGCTGGCTGACCTGGGCTAGCTGGCTGACCTGGGTTAGCTGGCTGACCTGGGTTAGCTGGCCGACCTGGGATAGCTGGTTGACCTGGGGTAGCTGGTTGACCTTGGGTAGATGGCTGACCTGGGGTATCTGGCTGACCTGGGCTAGCTGGCTGACCTGAGCTAGCTGGCTGACCTTGTATAGCTGGCTGACCTGGGCTAGCTGGCTGACCTGGGATAGCTGGTTGACCTGGAGTAGCTGGTTGACCTTGGGTAGATGGCTGACCTGGGGTATCTGGCTGATCTGGGCTAGCTGGCTGACCTGAGCTAGCTGGCTGACCTGGGCTAGCTGGCTGACCTGGGATAGCTGATTGACCTGGGGTAGCTGGCTGACCTGGGGTAGCTGGCTGACCTGGGATAGCTGGCTGACCTGGGGTAGTTGGTTGACCTGGGCTAGCTGGCTGACCTGGGGTAGCTGGCTGACCTGGGTTAGCTGGCTGACCTGGGTTAGCTGGCCGACCTGGGATAGCTGGTTGACCTGGGGTAGCTGGTTGACCTTGGGTAGATGGCTGACCTGGGGTAGCTAGCTGACCTGGGCTAGCTGGCTGACCTGAGCTAGCTGGCTGACCTGAGCTAGCTGGCTGGCCTGGGCTAGCTGGCTGACCTGGGCTAGCTGGCTGACCTGGGGTAGCTGGCTGACCTTGTGTAGCTGGTTGACCTGGGGTAGCTGGTTGATCTGGGGTAGCTGGCTGACCTGGGGTATCTGGCTGACCTTGTGTAGCTGGTTGACCTGGGGTAGCTGGCTGACCTGGGGAAGCTGGCTGATATGGTGTAGCTGGCTGACCTGGGGTAGCTAGCTGACCTGGGGTACCTAGCTGACTTGGGGTAGCTGGCTGACCTGGGGTAGCTGGCTGACCTGGGCTAGCTGGCTGACCTGGGCTAGCTGGCTGACTTTGTATAGCTGGCTGACCTGGGCTAGCTGACTGACCTGGGCTAGCTGGCTGACCTGGGGTAGCTGGCTGACCTTGTGTAGCTGGTTGACCTGGGCTAGCTGGCTGACCTCGGGAAGCTGGCTGATATGGTGTAGCTGGCTGACCTGGGGTAGCTAGTTGACCTGTGGTACCTAGCTGACTTGGGCTAGCTGGCTGACCTCGGGTAGCTGGCTGACCTGGGCTAGCTGGCTGACCTGGGCTAGCTGGCTGACCTGGGCTAGCTGGCTGACCTGGGCTAGCTGGCTGACCTTGTATAGCTGGCTGACCTGGGCTAGCTGGCTGACCATGGGGTAGCTGGCTGACCTGGGGTACCTGGCTGACCTGGGCTAGCTGACTGACCTGGGGTATCTGGCTGACCTGGGGTAGCTGGCTGACCTGAGGTAGCTGGCTGACCTTGTGTAGCTGGTTGACCTAGGGTAGCTGGCTGATCTGGGGTAGCTGGCTGACCTGGGGAAGCTGGATGATATGGTGTAGCTGGCTGACCTGGGGTAGCTAGCTGACCTGGGGTACCTAGCTGACTTGGGGTATCTGGCTGACCTGGGGTAGCTGGCTGACCTGGGGTAGCTGGCTGACCTGGGGTAGATGGCTGACCTGAAGTAGCTGGCTGACCTGGGGTAGCTGGCTGACCTGGGATAGCTGGCTGACCTGGGGTAGCTGGCTGACTTGGGGTAGCTGCTGACCTGGGGTAGCCGGCTGACCTGGGGTAGCCGGCTGACCTGGGGTCGCTGGCTGACCTGGGGTAGCTGGCTGACCTGGTATAACTGGTTGACCTGGGATGGCTGGGTTGACCTGGTATAACTGGGTGACCTGGGATAGCTGGCTGACTTGGTATAGCTGGCTGACCTGGAATAGCTGGCTGACCTGGGGTAGCTGGCTAACCTGGGGTAGCTGTATAACCTGGGGTAGTTGGCTGACCTGGTATAGCTGGCTAACCTCGTTTAGCTGGTTGACTTGGTATAGCTGGCTGACCTGGTATAGCTGGTTGACCTGGTATAATTGGTTGACCTGGGATAGCTGGGTGACCTGTGATAGCTGGCTGACCTGGCATAGGTTATTGGCCAGGAATACGTTACTTTCCTAGGACAGATAGTAGTTTAAGGTTTGATGCTGACCTGGCACAGGTGGTTGACGTTGGACAGGTGGCAGACCTGGGACAGGTGGTTGACGTTGGAGAGGTGGCTCATCTGGCACAGGTGGCTGACCTGGCACAGGTGGTTGACGTTGGACAAGTGGCTGACCTGGAACAGGTGGTTGACCTTTGACACGTTGTTGACCTGGGACAGGTGGCTGACCTGGGACAGGTGGTTGACCTGGGACAGGTGGTTGACCTGGGACAGGTGGTTGACCTGGGACAGGTGGCTGACCTGGGACAGGTGGCTGACCTGGAACAGTTGGTTAACCTGGGACAGGTGGTTGACCTGTAACAGGTGGTTAACCTGGGACAGGTGGTTGACCTGGGACAGGTGGTTGACATGGGACAGGTGGTTGACCTGGGACAAGTGGTTGACCTGGGACATGTGGTTGACCTGGGACAGGTGGCTGACCTGGGACAGGTGGCTGACCTGGAACAGGTGGTTAACCTGGGACAGGTGGTTGACCTGTAACAGGTGGTTAACCTGGGACAGGTGGTTGACCTGGGACAGGTGGTTGACATGGGACAGGTGGTTGACCTGGGACAAGTGGTTGACCTGGGACATGTGGTTGACCTGGGACAGGTGGTTAACCTGGGACAGGTGGTTGACCTGGGACAGGTGGTTAACTGACATACATCTTTGAGTTCGCTATTGATAAGTCACAATTTTTATCCAGGGCTGAGGTACAAAACGTTTAAAATTTGACGCATTGCAATGTGTAAGGAAAGGAGCGATGTAGATCGCAATAAGATGAAGTGGTAGAGGAATAACATGAAGGTGATCCCGGGGTCCTACCAGAGACTGAACCAGCAGGAAGCAACTGATCACCTTCACGAGATGTGGGATATGATACTTTGTTTATACCTGGAGGGTGTTCCGGAGGTCATCGCCCTCGCGGCCCGGTCCATGACCACGCCTCGTTCCTAATGTTTCTACCTGTACCGGGGATCGAACCAAGGACCTCAGTTTGTTAGATGAGTGCGTTAGCAATCGAGCTAGGGGCCGTGTACAGTTCAGAACATTAACGAAATGAAACGTTTTGGCACGAGTGGCTGATGAAGCCACTGGTAGCCAGACGTTGCCTTTAATAAATGGCCTAAATTGTTCATATTGTTTCCCGGACAATATAACAGCAGGTGACAGCAAAGTGCTGTGTGCACGGGTTAACACACAAGGCAGAACTAAGACTTGTAAAATGCTTTCACTCTAGTACCTGGAGACCGTTTTGAGAAAGGTTCTGGTCTATTATCCTAGCCACAACCCAGCTGGATACAGAAAGGATTTAGCGCTGTTGTTCGGAGAGCAGCAACTCACTTTACTCTGGTGTCTAGAAGGTGTGAGAAATCTATTGTTTGTATATTTATTAATCTTTACCTAACACAAAATATTGGTTACACACTTATTACTACACTCTACATCAAGAGGGAGGCTCCTTCACTACATCAAGAGGGAGGCTCCTTCACTACATCAAGAGGAGGTCTCACTACATCAGAGGAGCCCTTCACTACACAGAGAGCTCCTTCACTACATCAGATGGAGGCCCTTCACTACATCAAGAGGGGCTCCTTCACTACATCAAGAGGGAGGCTTCACTACATCAAGGGTAGGCTCCTTCAGCATCAGAGAGGAGGCTCCTTCACTACATCAAGAGAGGTCCTTCACTACATCAGAGGGTGCTCCTTCACTACATCAGAGAGGCTCCTTCACCCAACATCAAGAAAGGTCTTACTACATCAAGAGGAGGCTATCACTACATCAAGAGGAGGCTCCTTCACTACATCAAGAGGAGGCTCCTTCACTACATCAAGAGGAGGCTCCTTCACTACATCAAGAGGAGGCTCTTCACTACATCAGGGGGAGGCTCCTTCACTACATCAGAGGGAGGCTCTTCACTACATCAAGAGGAGGCTCCTTCATACATCAAGAGGAAGGCTCCTTCACTACATCAAGAGGAGGCTCCTTCACTACATCAAGAGGAGGCTCCTTCACTACATCAAGAGGAGGCTCCTTCACTACATCAAAGGAGGCTCCTTCACTACATCAAGAGGAGGCTTCTTCACTACATCAAGAGGAGCTCCTTCACTACATCAAGAGGAGGCTCCTTCACTACATCAAGAGGAGGCTCCTTCACTACATCAAGAGGAGGCTTCTTCACTACATCAGAGGAGGCTCCTTCACTACATCAACAGGAGGCTCCTTCACTACATCAAGATGGAGGCTTCTTCACTACATCAAGAGGAGGCTTCCTTCACTACATCAAGAGGAGGCTCCTTCACTACATCAAGAGGAGGCTCCTTCACTACATCAAGAGGAGGCTTTTCACTACATCAAGAGAAGGCTCCTTCACTACATCAAGGAGGCTCCTTCACTACATCAAGGAGGCTCCTTCACTACATCAAGATGGAGGCTTCTTCACTACATCAAGAGGAGCTCCTTCACTACCTCAAGAGGAGGCTCCTTCACTACATCAAGAGGAGGCTCCTTCACTACATCAAGAGAGAGGCTCTTCACTACATCAGAGGGAGGCTCCTTCACTACATCAAAGGAGGCTCCTTCACTACATCAAGAGGAGGCTCCTTCACTACATCAACATGGAGGCTCCTTCACTACATCAAGAGGAGGCTCTTCACTACATCAAGAGGGAGGCTCCTTCACTACATCAAGAGGGAGGCTCCTTCACTACATCAAGAGGAAGGCTCCTTCACTACATCAAGAGGGAGGCTAATTCACTACATCAAGAGGAGGCTCCTTTCACTACATCAAGAGGAGGCTCCTTCACTACATCAAGAGGAGGCTCCTTCACTACATCAAGAGGAGGCTTCTTCACTACATCGAGAGGGAGGCTCCTTCACTACATCAACATGGAGGCTCCTTCACTACATCAAGATGGAGGCTTCTTCACTACATCAAGAGTGAGGCTCCTCACTACATCAAGAGGAGGCTCCTTCACTACATCAAGAGGAGGCTCCTTCACTACATCAAGAGGGAGGCTTTTTTCACTACATCAAGAGAGAGGCTCCTTCACTACATCAAGAGGAGGCTCCTTCACTACATCAGAGCTCCTTCACTACATCAAGATGGAGGCTCTTCACTACATCAAGAGGGAGGCTCCTTCACTAAAAACCTCCAAAGAGGAGGCTCCTTCACTACATCAAGAGGGAGGCTCCTTCACTACATCAAGAGGGAGGCTCCTTCACTACATCAAGAGGGAGGCTTCTTCACTACATCAAGAGGGAGGCTCCTTCACTACATCAACATGGAGGCTCCTTCACTACATCAAGATGGAGGCTCTTCTCATAAAACTAACATCAAGAGGAGGCTCCTTCACTACATCAAGAGGAGGCTCCTTCACTACATCAAGAGGAGGCTCCTTCACTACATCAAGAGGAGGCTCCTTCACTACATCAAGAGGGAGGCTCCTTCACTACATCAAGAGGAGGCTCCTTCACTACATCAAGAGGGAGGCTCCTTCACTACATCAAGAGGAGGCTCCTTCACTACATCAAGAGGGAGGCTCCTTCACTACATCAAGAGGGAGGCTCCTTCACTACATCAAGAGGAGGCTCCTTCACTACATCAAGATGGAGGCTCCTTCACTACATCAAGATGGAGGCTTCTTCACTACATCAAGAGGAAGGCTCCTTCACTACATCAAGAGGGAGGCTCCTTCACTACATCAAGAGGAGGCTCCTTCACTACATCAAGAGGGAGGCTTCTTCACTACATCAAGAGGGAGGCTCCTTCACTACATCAAGAGGGAGGCTCCTTCACTACATCAAGAGGGAGGCTCCTTCACTACATCAAGAGGGAGGCTCCTTCACTACATCAAGAGGGAGGCTCCTTCACTACATCAAGAGGAGGCTCCTTCACTACATCAAGAGGGAGGCTCCTTCACTACATCAAGAGGAGGCTCCTTCACTACATCAAGAGGAGGCTCTTCACTACATCAGAGGACCTTCACACATAAAGAGGAGGCTCCTTCACTACATCAAGAGGAGGCTTCTTCACTACATCAAAGGAGGCTCTTCACTACATCAAGAGGGAGGCTCCTTCACTACATCAAGAGGAGGCTCCTTCACTACATCAAGAGGGAGGCTCTTCACTACATCAAGAGGGAGGCTCTTCACTACATCAAGAGGAGGCTCCTTCACTACATCAAGAGGAGGCTTCTTCACTACATCAAGAGGAGGCTTCTTCACTACATCAAGAGGAGGCTCCTTCACTACATCAAGAGGGAGGCTCTTCACTACATCAAGAGGGAGGCTTCTTCACTACATCAAGGGAGCTCCTTCACTACATCAAGAGGAGGCTTCTTCACTACATCAAGAGGAGGCTCTTCACTACATCAAGAGGAGGCTTCTTCACTACATCAAGAGGGAGGCTCCTTCACTACATCAAGAGGAGGCTTCTTCACTACATCAAGAGAGGCTCTTCACTACATCAAGAGGAGAGCTCTTCACCATCAAGAGGAGGCTCCTTCACAAGAGAGGAGGACATCAGAGAGGAGCTCTACACAGAGGAGAGCTCTTCACTACATAAGAGGAGGCTTCTTCAGAGAGCTACCATGAGAGGAGCTCTTCACTACATGAGAGAGAGCTTCACACAGAGAGAGAGAAAAGAGAGAGAAAAATTATTAATTTGGATAATTATCAAAAAACTGATAAATTAATTTACTCAGCTTTTTAAGGGAAGACTTGTGGAGACTGATTATTGGACCGATTAAGAGGCGTGTACGACGTGCAAGTGTTGGGAACTGTAGTGACAAGGATGGTGAGTTAACCTGCTACAAGGATAGTGTGTTAACCTGCTACAAGGATGGTGAGTTAACCTGCTACAAGGATAGTGAGTTAACCTGCTACAAGGATGGGGAGTTAACCTGCTACAAGGATGGTGAGTTAACCTGCTACAAGGATGGTGAGTTAACCTGCTACAAGGATAGTGAGTTAACCTTCTACAAGGATGGTGAGTTAACCTGCTACAAGGATGGTGAGTTAACCTGCTACATGGATGGTGAGTTAACTTGCTATAAGGATGGTGAGTTAACCTGCTACAAGGATGGTAAGTTAACCTGCTACATGGATGGTGAGTTAACTTGCTACAAGGATGGTGAGTTAACCTGCTACAAGGATGGTGAGTTAACCTGCTACAAGGATGGTGAGTTAACCTGCTACATGGATGGTGAGTTAACCTGCTACATGGATGGTGAGTTAACTTGCTATAAGGATGGTGAGTTAACTCTACAAGGATGGTGTGTTAACCTGCTACAAGGATGGTGAGTTAACCTGCTACAAGGATGGTAAGTTAACCTCTACATGGATGGTGAGTTAACTTGCTACAAGGATGGTGAGTTTACCTGCTACAAGGATGGTGAGTTAACCTGCTACAAGGATGGTGAGTTAACATGCTACAAGGATGGTAAGTTAACTTGCTACAAGGATGGTAAGTTAACCTGCTACAAGGATGGTGAGTTAACTTGCTACAAGGATGGTGAGTTAACCTGCTACATGGATGGTGAGTTAATCTGCTACAAGGATGGTGAGTTAACCTGCTACAAGGATGGTGAGTTAACCTGCTACAAGGATGGTGAGTTAACCTGCTACAAGGATGGTGAGTTAACCTGCTACAAGGATGGTGAGTTAACCTGCTACAAGGATGGTAAGTTAACCTGCTACAAGGATGGTAAGTTAACCTGCTACAAGGATGGTGAGTTAACTTGCTACAAGGATGGTGAGTTAACCTGCTACATGGATGGTGAGTTAACCTGCTACAAGGATGGTGAGTTAACCTGCTACAAGGATGGTGAGTTAACCTGCTACAAGGATGGTGAGTTAACCTGCTACATGGATGGTGAGTTAACTTGCTACAAGGATGGTGAGTTAACCTGCTACAAGGATGGTGAGTTAACCTGCTACAAGGATGGTGAGTTAACCTGCTACAAGGATGGTGAGTTAACCTGCTACAAGGATGGTAAGTTAACTTGCTATAAGGATGGTGAGTTAACCTGCTACAAGGATGGTGAGTTAACTGCTACAAGGATGGTAAGTTAACCTGCTACAAGGATGGTGAGTTAACCTGCTACAAGGATGGTAAGTTAACTTGCTATAAGGATGGTGAGTTAACCTGCTACAAGGATGGTGAGTTAACCTGCTACAAGGATGGTGAGTTAACCTGCTACAAGGATGGTAAGTTAACTTGCTATAAGGATGGTGAGTTAACCTGCTACAAGGATGGTGAGTTAACTTGCTACAAGGATGGTAAGTTAACCTGCTACAAGGATGGTGAGTTAACCTGCTACAAGGATGGTAAGTTAACTTGCTATAAGGATGGTGAGTTAACCTGCTACAAGGATGGTGAGTTAACCTGCTACAAGGATGGTGAGTTAACCTGCTACAAGGATGGTAAGTTAACTTGCTATAAGGATGGTGAGTTAACCTGCTACAAGGATGGTGAGTTAACTTGCTACAAGGATGGTAAGTTAACCTGCTACAAGGATGGTGAGTTAACCTGCTACATGGATGGTGAGTTAACTTGCTACAAGGATGGTGAGTTAACCTGCTACAAGGATGGTGAGTTAACCTGCTACAAGGATGGTGAGTTAACCTGCTACAAGGATGGTGAGTTAACTTGCTACAAGGATGGTAAGTTAACCTGCTACAAGGATGGTGAGTTAACTTGCTATAAGGATGGTGAGTTAACCTGCTACAAGGATGGTGAGTTAAGTTGCTACAAGGATGGTGAGTTAACCTGCTACAAGGATGGTGAAATAACCTGCTACAAGGATGGTAAGTTAACCTGCTACAAGGATGGTGAGTTAACTTGCTACAAGGATGGTGAGTTAACCTGCTACAAGGATGGTGAGTTAACCTGCTACAAGGATGGTGAGTTAACTTGCTACAAGGATGGTGAGTTAACTTGCTACAAGGATGGTGAGTTAACTTGCTACAAGGATGGTGAGTTAACCTGCTACAAGGATGGTGAGTTAACCTGCTACAAGGATGGTGAGTTAACCTGCTACAAGGATGGTGAGTTAACCTGCTACAAGGATGGTGAGTTAACTTGCTACAAGGATGGTAAGTTAACCTGCTACAAGGATGGTGAGTTAACTTGCTATAAGGATGGTGAGTTAACCTGCTACAAGGATGGTGAGTTAAGTTGCTACAAGGATGGTGAGTTAACCTGCTACAAGGATGGTGAGTTAACCTGCTACAAGGATGGTGAGTTAACCTGCTACAAGGATGGTGAGTTAACTTGCTACAAGGATGGTGAGTTAACCTGCTACAAGGATGGTGAGTTAACCTGCTACAAGGATGGTGAGTTAACTTGCTACAAGGATGGTGAGTTAACTTGCTACAAGGATGGTAAGTTAACCTGCTACAAGGATGGTGAGTTAACTTGCTATAAGGATGGTGAGTTAACCTGCTACAAGGATGGTGAGTTAACTTGCTACAAGGATGGTGAGTTAACTTGCTATAAGGATGGTGAGTTAACCTGCTATAAGGATGGTGAATTAACCTGCTACAAGGATGGTGAGTTAACTTGCTACAAGGATGGTGAGTTAACTTTGCAATAAGGATGTAGTATAGTCTTGCACCAACGAAGGTAAACGTTTCAATTTGAACGTTTACTATTTTTTCCTGGAGCAATTTGGAGTGTTTTCCAATTTGCTCCTTTAGGAAAAAAATATAAGTATTTACAATGTTATGTAACCCGACCGAACCCAAAATTAACCAAAATGATTCAACTGAACCTAATCCAACCTGACCCAGCCCAACACTACCAAGCCTAATTTGACCTAACCGACCACAATAGCTATTGATACTTCAGACAAATTTCGAGGGCACAAAAATGCACTGGGGTCAGTCCCTCTGTGAGGCTATGAGGGAGTTTGATGCACTCATCTACAACTATACTGACAAAGCCGTACTTCCCTACAGCCTTTCTAAATCTAAACTGATCCAACTTGAATCCACTGCTGTGAGTCCTCTCTTGGTTATATAGTCTCAGTACGTTATTTATTCACAGGCCTCTGTGTCACGTGTCTTCACATCATCTACGACACTAGTCCCTCAGACGATGTGTTTTGAACGCCATGAAAACAGTCGGTATCTACGTTTTGTTCAAAAATATTTTCGTGGGTTTGTTCCCCCTGACTCAGTATTTCAGTCGTTGGCAAAATATTCTGTTTCCCACGACTGTTTTTATTAATTTGGTGTTTATTCTCTTATCAATTTACCTTTTTTTGTCGCCAGGATAATGTATAAGTTAAGAGGAGAGGAGGGCAGAGCTGTGGCATGGGGGATGCCAGTCAAGATTTAAGAGTAGAGGCGAGAAATAATATGATGGTATCACACTGTGTCGAACAATGGATGGCGGAATTATTTCATCAACAATGGTGTGAACAATCTGATAAAGAAGGAGGGAGAGGGGAGACGGGAGAGGTGAGGGGAACGGGAGGGTAAGAGGGATGAGGGGAGAGGAAAGAGATGAGGGAGGGGAGGGAAGATAGGAGGGTGTAAGGAATGAGGAGTGATGGGAGATTAGAGAGATGAGGAGAGGTGAGGGAAAATGGAACCGAGGGATGAGAAGAGAGGTGAGAAGAGACGAGAGAAGGGCGAGGGGAGAGGAGAGAGGTGAAAACAGGGGTGAGGGGTGAAAACAGGGGTGAGGGCTGAAATCAGGGGTGAGGGCTGAAACAAGGGGTGAAGACTGAAAACAGTGGTGAGGGCTGAAAACAGTGGTGAGGGGTGAAAACAGGGGTGAGGGGTGAAAACAGAGGCGAGGGGAAGGGCTGAGGGAACATAGAAGGGGATGAGGTAGGGATGAAGAGGATGGCAATGGGATGGAGAACCAACAAAAAAGAGGCAGAGAGAGAGAGAGAGAGAGAGAGAGAGAGAGAGAGAGAGAGAGAGAGAGAGAGAGAGAGAGAGAGAGAGAGAGTAGAGAGAAGAGAGAGAGAAGAAAGAGACAGAAGAGAGAACAGAAAGAAGAAGAGACAGAGAAGAAACAGAGAGAGAGAGAGAGAGAGAGAGAGAGAGAGAGAGAGAGAGAGAGAGAGAGAGAGGAGGAGGAGGAGGGGTAGATATGTAAGGAAAGAAGGGAATTAGAATCAGAATCAGTTACCCGAATAAAAATTGAATTGTCAAATCGAAAAATCGATGTTCACTGAGGAAGAACTGGGGAGGGAGGAGGAAGAAGAGGAGGAGGAGGAAGAAGAAGAAGAGGAGGAGGAGAAGGAAAAGGAGGGAGGGGAGGAGGAAGGAGGAGGAGAAGAGAAGGAAGAGGAAGAGAAGGGGGCCTGGAAAGGAAGAGTAGAATTGACTGTGTACCAAAGTAACCAGGTGAGGACTCCATGCTGGTGCTGTGTACTCGAGTACTGGTGTCAAGTACCCTGTATACAGCCTCCTCAACTGGTTCATGTACATCAAGGTAATTACTACTCTCCCCAGTAACAGTTATGATACTAAATAAATACAGTGCAAGAATTTGTGTCTTGTACTTGTGAGAAGAATGAAGGAGAAGACCTGAGACTGAACCAAATATAACCTAACAATGAACATCAACTACGTAACAATGAACATCAACTCCGTAACAATGAACATCAACTCCGTAACAATGAACATCAACTCCGTAACAATGAACATCAACTCCGTAACAATGAACATCAACTCCGTAACAATGAACATCAACTACGTAACAATGAACATCAACTACGTAATAATGAACATCAACTACGTAACAATGAACATTAACTACGTAACAATGAACATTAACTACGTAACAATGAACATTAACTACGTAACAATGAACATCAACTACGTAATAATGAACATCAATTACGTAACAATGAACATCAACTACTTAACAATGAACATTAACTACGTAACAATGAACATTAACTACGTAACAATGAACATTAACTACGTAACAATGAACATCAACTACGTAATAATGAACATCAATTACGTAACAATGAACATTAACTACGTAACAATGAACATCAACTACATAACAATGAACATTAACTACGTAACAATTAACATCAACTCCGTAACAATTAACATCAACTCCGTAACAATGAACATAAATTACTTAACAATGAACAATAACTACATAAAAATGAACATCAACTACATAACAATGAACATCAACTACATAATGAACATCAACTACATAATGAACATCAACTACGTAACAATGAACACCAACTACATAATGAACATCAACTACAATAATGAACATCAACTACGTAACAATGAACATCAAGCTACGTAACAATGAACACCAACTACGTAACAATGAACATGAACTACGTAACAATGAACATCAACTCCGTAACAATGAACATCAACTACGTAACAATGAACATCAACTACGTAACAATGAACATCAACTATGTAACAATGAACATCAACTACGTAACAATGAACATCAACTACATAACAATGAACTTCAACTACATAATGAACATCAACTACATAATGAACATTCAACTACATAATGAACATCAACTACGTAACAATGAACACCAACTACATAATGAACATCAACTACATAATGAACATCAACTACGTAACAATGAACATCAAGTACGTAACAATGAACACCAACTACGTAACAATGAACATGAACTACGTAACAATGAACATCAACTCCGTAACAATGAACATCAACTATGTAACAATGAACATCAACTACGTAACAATGAACATCAACTACGTAACAATGAACATCAACTACGTAACAATGAACATCAACTCCGTAACAATGAACATCAACTACGTAACAATGAACATCAACTCCGTAACAATGAACATCAATTACACACACTCACCACACACAACACTGGTCACCACTTACTACACACACAACACTGGTCACACTCACCACACACAACACTGGTCACAACTTACCACACACAAAACACTGGTCTCCCTCACCACACATACAACACTGCTCACCCTCACCACACACACAACACTAGTCATCCTCACCACACACAACACTGGTCACCCTCACCACACACACAACACTAGTCATCCTCACCACACACAACACTGGTCACCCTCACCACACACACAACACTGGTCATCCTCACCACACACAACAATGGTCACCCTCACCACACACACAACACTGGTCATCCTCAACACACACAAAACACTGGTCACCCTCACCACACACAACACTGGTCATCCTCACCACACACTACACTGGTTACCCTCACCACACACACAACACTGGTCATCCTCACCACACACAACACTGGTCACCCTCACCACACACACAACACTGGTCATTCCTCACCACACACAAAACACTGGTCACCCTCAAAACACAGCACTGCTCACTCTCACCACACACACAACACTGGTCACCGTCACCACACAACACTGGTCACCCTCACCACACACAACACTGGTCACCCTCACCACACACAACACTGGTCACCCTCACCACACACAACACTGGTCACCACACACACAACACTGGTCACCACACACACAACAATGGTCACCACACACACAACAATGGTCACCACACACACACACAACACTGGTCACCACACACACAACACTGGTCACCACACACACACAACACTGGTCACCACACACAACACTGGTCACCACACACACACAGCACTGGCTTACAAAGACAAACGTGTTGGTACATCTAGCAGAAACAGTGAAGGATAATCAAGAGAGAGAGGCCAGCAAGGCTCGCACCGCCGCCCCTCAACCAATATTTTCACAATTTGCTTGCTATTGTTTCCTCTGCCCGGAGAAGGTGGGCAATACGATTAAAATTTGCCAATGGAATAAAATTGTAAATCAGCCGATTGGTTGTCGGGTGCGCGATGATTACTGGCGTAGGTATGTTGTGGAGGGAAGGGGGAGCGAGTGGAAAGAATGGGGGGTTGTGGGAACAGAGGTGGGAGTAGCAACGATGCTAGGTAGTAAGGGAGAGAAAAAAATGGTAGGGAAGTGAGGGAGAGGGAGATGATAGGAAATGCTATGTGAGGAGGGTTAGTAAGAAGGATAGTTTGGTGTGGGTATATGTGAGCTAGGCAATATGTGGGTAGCGGAGACGTGAGTGAGATGTGGGTAGCAGAGAGGTGAGTGAAGTATACGTAGCAGAGAGGCAAGTGAGGTGAGGGTAGCAGAGAGGCAAGTGAGGTGAGGGGTAGCAGAGAGGCAAGTGAGGTGAGGGTAGCAGAGAGGCAAGGAGGGAGGGTAGCAGAGAGGCAAGTGAGGTGAGGGTAGCAGAGAGGCAAGTGAGGTGAGGGGTAGCAGAGAGGCAAGTAAGGTGAGGGTAGCAGAAAGGTGAGTGAGGTGAGGGTAGCAGAGAGGCAAGTGAGGTGGAGGGTAGCAGAGAGGCAAGTAGGTGAGGGTAGCAGAGAGGCAGTGAGGTGAGGGGTAGCAGAGAGGCAAGTGAGGTGAGGGTAGCAGAGAGGCAAGTGAGGTGAGGGTAGCAGAGAGGCAAGTGAGGTGAGGGTAGCAGAGAGGCAAGTGAGGTGAGGGGTAGCAGAGAGGCAAGTGAGGTGAGGGTAGCAGAGAGGCAAGTGAGGTGAGGGTAGCAGAGAGGCAAGTGAGGTGAGGGTAGCAGAGAGGCAAGTGAGGTGAGGGTAGCAGAGAGGCAAGTGAGGTGAGGGTAGCAGAGAGGCAAGTGAGGTGAGGGTAGCAGAGAGGCAAGTGAGGTGAGGGTAGCAGAGAGGCAAGTGAGGTGAGGGTAGCAGAGAGGGAGGAGGTGAGGGTAGCAGAGAGGGAGAGTGAGGTGAGGGTAGCAGAGAGGCAAGTGAGGTGAGGGTAGCAGAGAGGCAAGTGAGGTGAGGGTAGCAGAGAGGCAAGTGAGGTGAGGGTAGCAGAGAGGCAAGTGAGGTGAGGGGTAGCAGAGAGGCAAGTGAGGTGAGGGTAGCAGAGAGGCAAGTGAGGTGAGGGTAGCAGAGAGGCAAGTGAGGTGAGGGGTAGCAGAGAGGCAAGTGAGGTGAGGGGTAGCAGCCATGGTTCTGCTGTCTCCCCAGTGTTGACCAGCAGCAGCCATGGTTCTGCTGTCTCCCCAGTGTTGACCAGCAGCAGCCATGGTTCTGCTGTCTCCCCAGTGTTGACCAGCAGTAGCCATGGTTCTGTTGTCTCCCCAGTGTTGACCAGCAGCAGCCATGGTTCTGTTGTCTCCCAGTGTTGACCAGCAGTAGCCATGGTTCTGTTGTCTCCCAGTGTTGACCAGCAGCAGCCATGGTTCTGTGTCTCCCAGTGTTGACCAGCAGCAGCCATGGTTCTGCTGTCTCCCCAGTGTTGACCAGCAGCAGCCATGGTTCTGTTGTCTCCCCAGTGTTGACCAGCAGTAGCCATGGTTCTGCTGTCTCCCCAGTGTTGACCAGCAGCAGCCATGGTTCTGCTGTCTCCCCAGTGTTGACCAGCAGTAGCCATGGTTCTGTTGTCTCCCCAGTGTTGACCAGCAGTAGCCATGGTTCTGCTGTCTCCCAGTGTTGACCAGCAGTAGCCATGGTTCTGCTGTCTCCCCAGTGTTGACCAGCAGCAGCCATGGTTCTGCTGTCTCCCCAGTGTTGACCAGCAGCAGCCATGGTTCTGCTGTCTCCCCAGTGTTGACCAGCAGTAGCCATGGTTCTGCTGTCTCCCCAGTGTTGACCAGCAGCAGCCATGGTTCTGCTGTCTCCCCAGTGTTGACCAGCAGCAGCCATGGTTCTGCTGTCTCCCCAGTGTTGACCAGAAGCAGCCATGGTTCTGCTGTCTCCCAGTGTTGACCAGAAGCAGCCATGGTTCTGCTGTCTCCCAGTGTTGACCAGAAGCAGCCATGGTTCTGCTGTCTCCCAGTGTTGACCAGCAGCAGCCATGGTTCTGTTGTCTCCCAGTGTTGACCAGCAGTAGCCATGGTTCTGCTGTCTCCCAGTGTTGACCAGAAGCAGCCATGGTTCTGCTGTCTCCCAGTGTTGACCAGCAGCAGCCATGGTTCTGCTGTCTCCCCAGTGTTGACCAGCAGTAGCCATGGTTCTGCTGTCTCCCCAGTGTTGACCAGCAGCAGCCATGGTTCTGTTGTCTCCCCAGTGTTGACCAGCAGCAGCCATGGTTCTGATGTCTCCCCAGTGTTGACCAGCAGCAGCCATGGTTCTGTTGTCTCCCCAGTGTTGACCAGCAGTAGCCATGGTTCTGATGTCTCCCCAGTGTTGACCAGCAGCAGCCATGGTTCTGGTGCTGCGGATGTACTCAGACTTTCTCATGGGTTACAACACTTGAAGAAACACTCTGAAGTAGTCATTAACTTCGCTTTGTAGAAGCCAGAAAATTTAAGTTACTATCTCGAAAACAAAAAAAAGTGAAGAACCTAAATATGTTACTCAATTTCATTTTTTAAAGGAGTAAACAATTAGAAGTGGTAAGACTTTTCATTAAAAACAAGTGTCTGGACTTAAAGCAAATCATGTCCCATGACATATATCGACTCCTTCAGTCACAATTAGAGCATAAAAATCTCTCTTTTCTGATCTGAAAAAAACTAAAGGTGTAACTTTTTTAATTAAAATTCTCAAAATTCTTCAAAATTCACTGTTTACTGATGACCACCTTGGTAGCCATTTTGAATTCAACTTCGTGAAGGGTGCCAGAGTGGCACTCACAGGATTGTAATTATATATTCAAATTCCTAAAAGACTCAAATTCTGTCCAAAACGATTACGTACCACAAAATTCCAGGTTCAGCAATAAACTTGGTTTTGGCAATTAGACCAGACAATATTTTGTCCAGGTTCTAGTCCATCATTCATGGATACTGACCACAAGATGTGCCCACCTGATGCAGCCCGGGATTGTATCTTACCAAGAAAATCAAGTTATATACAACTTCGCTCATTGTATTTCAATTATTTTCCACCGCTGATTTTCATGAAATAATTTTCTTATCAATAGTTTGGGTGGTTGAAATATTTTGCATAAATGAACAGAGCAAAAATCCTGGTCAAACCTAATGCTACGTTTACGCTATTGTAACCTGCTAATATAATGCCCTTACCAGCACAACCACTACCACAACACAACCACTACCACAACACACAACCACTACCACAACACACAACCACTACCACAACACAACCACTACCACAACACAACCACTACCACAACACACCACTACCACAACACACAACCACTACCACAACACAACCACTACCACAACACACAACCACTACCACAACACACCCACTACCACAACACAACCACTACCACAACACAACCACTACCACAACACACAACCACTACCACAACACACAACCACTACCACAACACAACCACTACCACAACACACCCACTACCACAACACACAACCACAACACACAACCACTACCACAACACACAACCACTACCACAACACACAACCACTACCACAACACACAACCACTACCACAACACACTACCACAACACACAACCACTACCACAACACACAACCACAACCACAACACACAACCACTACCACAACACACAACCACTACCACAACACACAACCACAACCACAACACACAACCACTACCACAACACACAACCACAACACAACCACTACCACAACACACAACTACTACCACAACACAACCACTACCACAACACACAACCACTACCACAACACAACCACTACCACAACACAACCACTACCACAACACACAACCACTACCACAACACACAACCATTACCACAACACAACCACTACCACAACACACAACCACTACCACAACACAACCACTCACCACAACACACTACCACAACACACAACCACTACCACAACACACAACCACTGCCACAACACAACCACTACCACAACACACTACCACAACACACAACCACTACCACAACACACAACCACTACCACAACACACAACCACTACCACAACACACAACCACAACACACAACCACTACCACAACACACAACCACAACACACAACCACTACCACAACACACAACCACTGCCACAACACAACCACTACCACAACACACTACCACAACACACAACCACTACCACAACACACAACCACTACCACAACACACAACCACTACCACAACACAAACCACTACACAACCACAACCACAACAACAACCACTACCACAACACACAACCACTACCACAACACAACCACTACCACAACACACAACCACTACCACAACACACAACCACTACCACAACACACTACCACACACAAACCACTACCACAACACACAACCACTACCACAACACACAACCACTACCACAACACACACCACTACCACAATCACAACCACAACACACAACCACTACCACAACACACAACCACAACACACAACCACTACCACAACACAACCACTACAACAACACACAACCACTACCACAACACACAACCACACACACCACTACCACAACACACAACCACTACCACAACACACAACCACTACCACAACACACAACCACTACCACAACACAACCACTACCACAACACACACCACAACACACAACCACACCACAACACAACCACTACCACAACACACAACCACTACCACAATACACAACCACAACACACAACCACTACCACAACACACTACCACAACACACAACCACTACCACAACACACAACCACTACCACAACACACAACCACTACCACAACACACTACCACAACACACAACCACTACCACAACACACAACCACTACCACAACACAACCACTACCACAACACACTACCACAACACACAACCACTACCACAACACACAACCACTACCACAACACAACCACTACCACAACACACTACCACAACACACAACCACTACCACAACACAAACCACTACCACAACACAACCACTACCACAACACACTACCACAACACACAACCACTACCACAACACACAACCACTACCACAACACACAACCACTACCACAACACACAACCACAACACACAACCACTACCACAACACACAACCACAACACACAACCACTACTACAACACACAACCACTACACAACACACAACCACAACACACAACCACTACCACAACACACAACCACTACCACAACACAACCACTACCACAACACACTACCACAACACACAACCACTACCACAACACACAACCACTACCACAACACAACCACTACCACAACACACTACCACAACACACAACCACTACCACAACACACAACCACTACCACAACACACAACCACTACCACAACACACAACCACTACCACAACACACAACCACAACACACAACCACTACCACAACACACAACCACAACACACAACCACTACCACAACACACTACCACAACACACAACCACTACCACAACACACAACCACTACCACAACACACAACCACTACCACAACACACAACCACTACCACAACACACAACCACAACACACAACCACTACCACACACACAACCACAACACACAACCACTACTACAACACACAACCACTACCACAACACACAACCACACACACAACCACTACCACAACACACAACCACTACCACAACACACAACCACTACCACAACACACAACCACTACCACAACACAACCACTACCACAACACACAACCACAACACACAACCACTACTACAACACACAACCACTACCACAACACACAACCACTACCACAACACACAACCACAACACACAACCACTACCACAACACACAACCACTACCACAACACACAACCACTACCACAATACACAACCACAACACACAACCACTACCACAACACACAACCACTACCACAATACACAACCACAATACACAACCACTACCACAACACACAACCACAACACACAACCACTACCACAACACACAACCACTACCACAATACACAACCACAATACACAACCACTACCACAACACACAACCACAACACACAACCACTACCACAACACAACCACTACCACAACACACAACCACAACACACAACCACTACTACAACACACAACCACTACCACAATACACAACCACAACACACAACCACTACCACAACACACAACCACTACCACAATACACAACCACAATACACACACTACCACAACCACAACCACAACACACAACCACTACCACAACACACAACCACTACCACAACACACAACCACAACACACAACCACTACCACAACACACAACCACTACCACAATACACAACCACAACACACAACCACTACCACAACACACAACCACAACACACAACCACTACCACAACACAGCCACAACACACAACCACAACACACAACCACTACCACAACACACAACCACAACACACAACCACTACCACAACACACAACCACTACCACAACACACAACCACAACACACAACCACTACCACAACACAACCACAACACACAACCACTACCACAACACAACCACAACACACAACCACTACCACAACACAACCACTACCACAACACACAACCACAACACACACCACTACCACAACACAACCACAACACACAACCACTACCACAACACAACCACAACACACAACCACTACCACAACACACAACCACTACCACAACACAACCACAACACACAACCACTACCACAACACAACCACAACACACAACCACTACCACAACACAACCACAACACACAACCACTACCACAACACACAACCACTGCCACAACACAACCACTACCACAACACACAACCACTACCACAACACAACCACAACACACAACCACTACCACAACACAACCACATCAGGAACACCCCACACAAAACCACCTTCAGAACAACTTACACATACCACCCAAACTATACCCAACAACAACAACCACCACAGGACTCTTTAAACCACCATAAACAACTTACCAAACTTTGATCAGCGGAGACCCTTGTCTTCTTAATGGCATTAGTCTGTAGAGAACACGTAGACAGACTGGAGCAATTAATTCATTTTTAGAAGAGGTACTAAGCTTGTCGTGAGGGGAGACGCATTCACCGCCGTCCTCTATTCCCCTTTTGTGACTCAAACTTCAAACGCGAGGCGAGAAAACTCCCAAACTCCGATATGAATCAGTTCCCAGCGCAGCTCTGCTCTCTCCAGTCAACGGCCACCAGTTATTCCAGTCAAAAGAGAATTCCCGGTTATTGGAATTCCAGCGCTGGAGAAACACGCTCTCTGTGGCGAGTTGCGTGTGAGGCCGCATACCTGACACTTGGGGGAGGGGAGTGAGAGGGGAGAGAGTGAGGGGAGTGTGACGAGTGAGGGGGAAGTGTGAGAAGTGAGGGGGAAGAGTGAGGGTGAGGGGAGAGACTGAGAGGTGAAGGGGTATAGCCATTTCAGGAATTATTGGAGGTGTGATCAAGCTCGTTTGATGCTAGCACCATGCTGGTGTAATGCTAGCACCATGCTGGTGTGATGCTAGCACCATGCTGGTGTAATGCTAGCACCATGCTGGTGTGATGCTAGCACCATGCTGGTGTAATGCTAGCACCATGCTGGTGTGATGCTAGCACCATGCTGGTGTAATTCTAGCACCATGCTGGTGTAATGCTAGCACCATGCTGGTGTGATGCTAGCACCATGCTGGTGTAATGCTAGCACCATGCTGGTGTGATGCTAGCACCATGCTGGTGTAATGCTAGCACCATGCTGGTGTGATGCTAGCACCATGCTGGTGTAATGCTAGCACCATGCTGGTGTGATGCTAGCACCATGCTGATGTGATGCTAGCACCATGCTGGTTTGATAACACCATGCTGGTGTGATGCTAGCACCATGCTGGTGTGATACTACCACCATGCTGGTGTGATGCTAGCACCAAACTGGTGTGATGCTAGCACCATGCTGATGTGATACTACCACCATGCTGGTGTGATGCTAGCACCATGCTGGTGTGATGATAACACCATGCTGATGTGATACTACCACCATGCTGGTGTGATGCTAGCACCATGCTGGTGTGATGCTAGCACCATGCTGTGATGATAACACCATGCTGGTGTGATGCTAGCACCAAACTGGTGTGATGCTACCACCATGCTGATGTGATACTACCACCATGCTGGTGTGATGCTACCACCATGCTGGTGTGATGCTAGCACCATGCTGGTGTGATGATAGCACCATGCTGGTGTGATGCTAGCACCATGCTGATGTGATGCTAGCACCAAACTGGTGTGATGCTAGCACCAAACTGGTGTGATGCTACCACCATGCTGATGTGATACTACCACCATGCTGGTGTGATGCTAGCACCATGCTGGTGTGATGATAACACCATGCTGGTGTGATGATAGCACCATGCTGATGTGATGCTAGCACCATGCTGATGTGATAACACCATGCTGGTGTGATGCTAGCACCATGCTGGTGTGATGCTAGCACCATGCTGGTGTGATGCTAGCACCATGCTGATGTGATGCTAGCACCAAACTGGTGTGATGCTAGCACCATGCTGGTGTGATGCTAGCACCATGCTGGTGTGATGCTAGCACCATGCTATGATGATAGCACCATGCTGGTGTGATGCTAGCACCAAGCTGGTGTGATGCTACACCATGCTGGATGTGATACTACACCATGCTGGTGTGATGCTACACCATGCTGGTGTGATGCTACCACCATGCTGTGTGATATACACCATGCTGGTGTGATGCTACCACCATGCTGGTGTGATGCTAGCACCATGCTGGTGTGATGATAGCACCATGCTGGTGTGATGCTACACCATGCTGATGTGATGCTAGCACCAAACTGGTGTGATGCTAGCACCATGCTGATGTGATACTACCACCATGCTGGTGTGATGCTAGCACCATGCTGTGATGATAGCACCATGCTGGTGTGATGCTAGCACCAAACTGGTTTGATGCTACCACCATGCTGATGTGATACTACCACCATGCTGGTGTGATGCTAGCACCATGCTGGTGTGATGATAACACCATGCTGGTGTGATGATAGCACCATGCTGATGTGATGCTAGCACCATGCTGGTGTGATAACACCATGCTGGTGTGATAATGCCATGCTGGTGTGATGATAACGCCATGCTGGTGTGATGATAACACTATGCTGGTGTGATGCTAGCACCATGCTGGTTTGATAACACCATGCTGGTGTGATAACACCATGCTGGTATGATGATAACACCATGCTGGTGTGATGATAACACCATGCTGGTGTGATAATAACACCATGCTAAGGTGTATTTGAGGAGGCAGATCATGGTATTGAATATGATATTGTGTATATAGATTTCAGTAAGGCTTTCGATAGAGTTCCACATCAAAGACTGTTGAGGAAACTTAAGGCACACGGAATAGGAGGAGAAATTTTTTCCTGGGTAGAGGCATGGTTGACAAATAGGCGGCAGAGAGTTTGCATAAATGGGGAGAAATCAGAATGGAGGCATGTCACAAGCGGTGTTCCACAGGGGTCAGTGTTGGGCCCCTTGTTGTTCACAATTTACATAAACGGCATAGATGAAGGAATAAATAGCGACATAAGCAAATTTGCTGATGACACCAAAATAGGCCGTCCAATTCATTCTAATGAAGACATTAGAGCACTCCAGGAGGATTTGAATAGACTGATGCAGTGGTCGGAGAAGTGGCAGATGCAGTTTAATATTGACAAATGCAAAGTTCTAAATGTTGGGCAGGACAATAACCATGCCACATATAAACTAAATAATGTAGATCTTAATATTACTGATTGCGAAAAGGATTTAAGAGTTCTGGTTAGCAGTAATCTGAAACCAAGACAACAGTGCATAAGTGTTCGCAATAAAGCTAACAGAATCCTTGGCTTCATATCAAGAAGTATAAATAATAGAAGTCCTCAGGTTGTTCTTCAACTCTATATATCTTTGGTTAGGCCTCATTTAGATTATGCTCCACAGTTCTGATCACCGTATTACAGAATAGATATAAATACACTGGAAAACGTACAAAGGAGGATGACAAAGTTGATCCCATGTATCAGAAATCTTCCCTATGAGGATAGAGTGAGGGCCTTGAATCTGCACTCTCTAGAAAGGCGTAGAATTAGGGGGGATATGATTAAGGTGTATAAATGGAAAACAGGAATAAATAAAGGATATAATAGCATGCTAAAATATCTAGCCTAGACAGGACTCGCAGCAATGGCTTTAAGTTGGAAAAATTCAGATTCAGGAAGGATATAGGAAAGCTTTGGTTTGGTAATAGAGTTGTGGATGAGTGGAACAAACTCCCGAGTACCGTCATAGAAGCTAAAACGTTGTGTAGTTTTAAAAATAGGTTAGATAAATACATGAGTGGGTGTGGGTGGGTGTGAGTTGTGCTACTAGGTCAGATGCCGTGCTCCTTCCTTAAGTGAATGTGACCTGACCTGACTAGTTAGGGCATTGGCTCAAGCCGGTAGGAGAATTGGACATGCCTCGCATGGGCCAGTAGGCCTGCTGTAGTGTTCCTTCTTTCTCATGTTATGCTGTGTGATAACACCATGCTGGTGTGATGATAGCACCATGTCAGTGTTATAGTGGTTAATGTTGTTAATGTCAGTATTGTTAACATGTTGACGCCTGTCCACCAGAACGAACATCAACACAAACATAAATGATCCCAAGATTTTACAACTTCGACACAAACTTAAAAATACACATGGAAGAAAATTTTCTATAAACAAATATGAATAAATTTGCTCATATATATATATATACGTCGTGCCGAATAGGTAAAACTTGCATTTTCGCTTAAATAGCAAAGCTCTTCTTGCCGGATAAGGCAAGAAAAATTCTGTATGCAATAACTTCACAAAAATCATTCTGAACGTAACGAAAAAATATATTTCATTGTGTTTGTTTATTATTAAGTTATTGTAAACTTATCTAAATTATATTTAGTTGGATTAGGCTAAATTAAATTGTGTTTGTTATAATAAGGTTAGGTAAGTTTTTTAAGGTTGTTTTGGTACAAAATTATTATTTTTTACATTAACAGAAATGAAAAATATATCTTTAAACGTATAAGAGAAAATTTTAGAAAGGACTTAATTTTAAATGAGTTCTTGCTAATTGACTAGTTTTACCTATTTGACACGACAAAAAAATTTATTATATATATATATATATATATATATATATATATATATATATATATATATATATATATATATATATATATTAGTAATGCAAACAAACAATACTAGGATTGTGGTTCAAGCAATGTAAACCTGGAACCTGATTTGTGTAAACAATCACTCTGTATCAAGGTACAATCACCAAACCCTTAACTATGCCAGTGTTATAATATTATTATCATTATTAATTATTATTATTCAAAACATTATTATGTACTATTATTATTCATAATGTATTTTTCAAGGAGTTACCATGACAACAAAAAATAAAGTGTGACGTTTCTTGGCTTCTCGTCAGTCAGGTTGATCTTTCAATCAGTTTTTCTTAAAGCTTATGAGGGCAGCTAGCTGTGAGGTGCCAATTATATAGCGTGGTGGGCAGCGGCAGAGCACACGGATGCACAAAGTCGTAGCATCTAGGACACATCAGTGAGACTCAGAGCACACGGATGCACAAAGTCGTGCATCTAGGACACATCAGTGAGACTCAGAGCACACGGATGCACAAAGTCGTGGCATCTAGGACACATCAGTGAGACTCAGAGCACACGGATGCACAAAGTCGTGCATCTAGGCACATCAGTGAGACTCAGAGCACACGGATACACAAAGTCGTAGCATCTAGGCACATCAGTGAGACTCAGAGCACACGGATGCACAAAGTCGTGGCATCTAGGACACATCAGTGAGACTCAGAGCACACGGATGCACAAAGTCGTAGCATCTAGGACACATCAGTGAGACTCAGAGCACACGGATGCACAAAGTCGTAGCATCTAGGACACATCAGTGAGACTCAGAGCACACGGATACACAAAGTCGTAGCATCTAGGACACATCAGTGAGACTCAGAGCACACGGATGCACAAAGTCGTAGCATCTAGGACACATCAGTGAGACTCAGAGCACACGGATGCACAAAGTCGTAGCATCTAGGACACATCAGTGAGACTCAGAGCACACGGATACACAAAGTATTAGCATCTAGGCCACATCAGTGAGACTCAGAGCACACGGATGCACAAAGTCGTAGCATCTAGGACACATCAATGAGACTCAGAGCACACGGATGCACAAAGTCGTAGCACCTAGGACACATCAGTGAGACTCAGAGCACACGGATGCACAAAGTCGTAGCATCTAGGACACATCAGTGAGACTCAGAGCACACGGATACACAAAGTCGTAGCATCTAGGCCACATCAGTAAGACTCAGAGCACACGGATACACAAAGTCGTAGCATCTAGGCCACATCAGTAAGACTATATCACGACTTTCCAGCAAAGTTTGTCTCGTAAAGCAACCATAGTTTTGAAAAATGAGCCAAGAGTTATTTTTTTTTTAAATAATTCACCAAGGATCAGTCTGAACATCACGAAGTTAACTCATCAAAGACCAGCCTGAACATCACGAAGTTAACTCATCAAAGATCAGTCTGAACATCACGAAGTTAACTCATCAAAGATCAGTCTGAACATCACGACGTTAACTCATCAAAGATCAGTCTGAAATTATGAAGTTAACTCATCAAAGACCAGTCTGAACATCACGAAGTTAACTCATCAAAGCTCAGTCTGAACATCACGACGTTAATTCATCAAAGACCAGCCTGAACATCACGAAGTTAAGTCATCAAAAAAGTAGTGATAAACAGAGTTAAATCGGAAGCTGCCACAGTGAAAGCTCTGTTCCACAAGGCACAGTACTCGCCCCCATCCTGTTCCTCATCCTTATATCAGACATATACAGAAATGTAATCCACAGCACCGTGTCATCCTTTGCAGACGATACTAGGATCTGCAGTGAAGACAAATTAAAACTATGGAAAACTGGAGGAGATAATAATTAGAACTGAGTATACTACAAATTCTGATCATACAAAAGAGCGAAAAAATAATGTGAGGGACCTGGGTGTGGTAATGTCTGAGGATCTCACTTTCAAGGATCACAACAGTGCCACGATCACAACTGCAAAAAAATGATAGGATGGATAATGAGAACGTTCAAAACAAGAGATGCCAAGCCAATGATGATCCTTTTCAAATCACTTGTTCTCTCTAGGTTGGAATATTGCTGTACATTAACATCTCCGTTCAAAGCAGGGGAATTGCTGATCTAGAAAGTGTACAGAGAACCTTTACTGTACATATAAGTTCTATCAAGCACTTGACTAGTACTCGCTGGAACGCAGGCGAGAGAGATAAATCATAATCTACATTTGAAAATCCTAGAAGGAATGGTCATGAATCTGCACACAGAAATCATTCCCTACGAAAGTAAAAGACTGGGCAGGCGATGCAAAATACCCCCAATGAAAAGTACACTAAGAGAAAACACCGTAAGTGTCCGGGGCCCAAGACTCTTCAACAGCCTCTCACCATGCATAAGGGAAATTACCAATAGGCCCCTGGCTGTCTTGAAGAGGGAGCTGGACAGATACTTAAAGTCGGTCCCGGATCAGCCGGGCTGTAGTTCGTATGTTGGACTACGTGCAACCAGCAGTAACAGCCTGATTGATCAGGCACTGATCCACCGGGAGGCCTGGTCGTGGACCGGGGGCGTTAATCCCCAGAATACCCTCCAGGTAGACTCCAGGTAAAGACCAGTCTGAACACCACGAAGTTAACTCATCAAAGACCAGTCTGAACACCACGGAGTTAACTCATCAAAGACCAGTCTGAACATCACGAAGTTAACTCATTAAAGACCAGTCTGAACATCACGAAGTTAACTCATTAAAGACCAGTCTGAACACCACGAAGTTAACGTATCAAAGACCAGTCTGAACACCACGAAGTTAACTCATCAAAGACCAGTCTGAACACCACGAAGTTAACTCATCAAAGACCAGTCTGAACATCACGAAGTTAACTCATTAAAGACCAGTCTGAACACCACGAAGTTAACTCATCAAAGACCAGTCTGAACATCACGAAGTTAACTCATTAAAGACCAGTTTGAACACCACGAAGTTAACATATCAAAGACAAGTCTGAACACCACGAAGTTAACTCATCAAAGACCAGTCTGAACACCACGAAGTTAACTCATTAAAGACCAGTCTGAACACCACGAAGTTAACTCATCAAAGACCAGTCTGAACATCACGAAGTTAACGTATCAAAGACCAGTCTGAACACCACGAAGTTAACGTATCAAAGACCAGTCTGAACACCACGAAGTTAACTCATCAAAGACCAGTCTGAACACCACGAAGTTAACTCATCAAAGACCAGTCTGAACATCACGAAGTTAACTCATTAAAGACCAGTCTGAACACCACGAAGTTAACTCATCAAAGACCAGTCTGAACATCACGAAGTTAACTCATTAAAGACCAGTTTGAACACCACGAAGTTAACTTATCAAAGACCAGTCTGAACACCACGAAGTTAACTCATTAAAGACCAGTCTGAACACCACGAAGTTAACTCATTAAAGACCAGTCTGAACATCACGAAGTTAACTCATTAAAGACCAGTCTGAACACCACGAAGTTAACTCATCAAAGACCAGTCTGAACACCACGAAGTTAACGTATCAAAGACCAGTCTGAACACCACGAAGTTAACTCATCAAAGACCAGTCTGAACATCACGAAGTTAACTCATTAAAGACCAGTCTGAACACCACGAAGTTAACTCATTAAAGACCAGTCTGAACATCACGAAGTTAACTCATTAAAGACCAGTCTGAACATCACGAAGTTAACTCATCAAAGACCAGTCTGAACATCATAAAGTTAACTCATCAAAGATCAGTCTAAACATCACGAAGTTAACTCATCAAAGACCAGTCTAACATCATAAGTTAACTCATCAAAGACCAGTCTAAACATCATAAAGTTAACTCATCAAAGGTCAGTCTGAACATCATAAAGTTAACTCATCAAAGATCAGTCTGAACATCATAAAGTTAACTCATCAAAGACCAGTCTAAACATCATAAAGTTAACTCATCAAAGACCAGTCTGAACATCATAAAGTTAACTCATCAAAGATCAGTCTAAACATCACGAAGTTAACTCATCAAAGACCAGTCTAAACATCATAAAGTTAACTCATCAAAGACCAGTCTAAACATCATAAAGTTAACTCATCAAAGATCAGTCTGAACATCATAAAGTTAACTCATCAAAGATCAGTCTGAACATCATAAAGTTAACTCATCAAAGATCAGTCTGAACATCATAAAGTTAACTCATCAAAGATCAGTCTGAACATCATAAAGTTAACTCATCAAAGACCAGTCTGAACGTCACGAAGTTAACTCATCAAAGACCAGTCTAAACATCATAAAGTTAACTCATCAAAGACCAGTCTAAACATCATAAAGTTAACTCATCAAAGATCAGTCTGAACATCATAAAGTTAACTCATCAAAGATCAGTCTGAACATCATAAAGTTAACTCATCAAAGACCAGTCTAAACATCATAAAGTTAACTCATCAAAGATCAGTCTGAACATCATAAAGTTAACTCATCAAAGACCAGTCTAAACATCATAAAGTTAACTCATCAAAGACCAGTCTAAACATCATAAAGTTAACTCATCAAAGATCAGTCTGAACATCATAAAGTTAACTCATCAAAGACCAGTCTGAACGTCACGAAGTTAACTCATCAAAGATCAGTCTGAACATCACGAAGTTATTTTGATAAAATTAAGTTAAATAATTCTAAACAAATTTAGCCTTGCTTAAAATAGGCTGGGCAGAATTATACCAAATTATATTAGATTAATTTTTGAATACATATACTTATATATACACATATGCATACGTACACGTTTACATAAGCACACATACGTTAGATAAGCAAATATATATACACTAATGCACATATACGCACCTGCATACATAAATGCATATATAAGCATACATACAAACATATACATGCACATGCATACGTATTTTTTTATATATTGCTGAATTGCAATTTTCTGATCGTAATTCACAGCCATTTGAAGACATGTGGTGTTATCACAGTGAGTTACACGCTACTGCACTCCTATCACATCCAAATTAATTAACTCTCACAGTATTATTAACAGTCTTTGATACAGACACACCAAGATCATAACTAACTTCTTCTATTTAGTCAATTTATCAGATTTATTGTACTGGAATAATTCAGTGTCAGATGAAATCCATAAGAATTGTACAATTCATTTCTCTCTTGATTTTTTTATAACACTGCTGCCGCCGCTGCCGCCTCTGCTGCCGCTGCTGCTGCTGCTGCTGCGCGCTGGGTGCTGCTGCTGCTCGCTGCCGCTGCCTGCCGCGCGCTGCTGCGCTGCTGCTGCGCTGCTGCTGCCGCTGCTGCTGCCTGCTGCCGCGCTGCTGCTGCTGCCGCTGCTGCCGCTGCGCGCTGCGCTGCTGCTGCGCGCCGCTGCTGCTGCTGCGCTGCTCTGCCGCTGCTCCTGCTGCTGCTGCTGCTGCTGCTGCCGCTGCTGCTGTTGAGGAAGATAAAAGTGCAACAGTTGGATATCTTTATTGTTGAAATGTTTGTGTACACAATAAAGATACTCAACTGTTGCACATTTGTCTTACTCAGCAACTTGTCGGTATTTTATAGCATTTTCAACAACGCTAGAGTTACTGTGCGAGTCAAGTGTCATCACTGATGACACTATCATCACTGATGACACTATCATCACTGATGACACTATCATCACTGATGACACTATCATCACTGATGACACTATCATCACTGATGACACTATCATCACTGCATGACAGTATCATCACTGATGACACTATCATCACTGATGATACTGTCATCACTGATGACACTATCATCACTGATGACACTATCATCACTGATGACACTATCATCACTGATGACAGTATCATCACTGATGACAGTATCATCACTGATGACACTATCATCACTGATGACACTATCATCACTGATGACACTATCATCACTGATGACACTATCATCACTGATGACAGTATCATCACTGATGACAGTATCATCACTGATGACAGTATCATCACTGATGACACGATCATCAGTGATAAGTATCATCACTGATGACAGTATCATCACTGATGACAGTATCACCACTGATGACAGTATCACCACTGATGACAGTATCATCACTGATGACAGTATCATCACTGATGACAGTATCATCACTGATGACAGTATCATCACTGATGACAGTATCACCACTGATGACAGTATCATCACTGATGACAGTATCATCACTGATGACAGTATCACCACTGATGACAGTATCACCACTGATGACAGTATCATCACTGATGACAGTATCATCACTGATGACAGTATCACCACTGATGACAGTGTCATCAGTGATGACACTGTCATCACTGATGACAGTATCACCACTGATGACACTATCATCACTGATGACAATATCATCACTGATGACACTATCATCACTGATGACAGTATCACCACTGATGACACTATCATCACTGATGACAGTATCATCACTGATGACACTATCATCACTGATGACAGTATCATCAGTGATGACACTATCATCACTGATGACAGTATCATCACTGATGACACTATCATCACTGATGACAGTATCATCACTGATGACACTGTCATCACTGATGACACTATCATCACTGATGACAGTATCATCACTGATGACACTATCATCACTGATGACAGTGTCATCACTGATGACACTATCATCACTGATGACACTATCATCACTGATGACACTATCATCACTGATGACACTATCATCACTGATGACAGTATCACCACTGATGACACTATCATCACTGATGACAGTATCATCACTGATGACACTATCATCACTGATGACAGTATCATCACTGATGACAGTATCATCACTGATGACAGTATCATCACTGATGACACTGTCATCAGTGATAATACTGTCATCACTGATGACAGTATCATCACTGATGACAGTATCACCACTGATGACAGTATCATCACTGATGACAGTATCATCACTGATGACAGTATCACCACTGATGACAGTATCACCACTGATGACAGTATCATCACTGATGACAGTATCATCACTGATGACAGTATCACCACTGATGACAGTGTCATCAGTGATGACACTGTCATCACTGATGACAGTATCATCACTGATGACAGTATCATCACTGATGACAATATCATCACTGATGACAGTATCATCACTGATGACAGTGTCATCACTGATGACAGTATCATCACTGATGACAGTATCATCACTGATGACAGTATCATCACTGATGACAATATCATCACTGATGACAATATCATCACTGATGACAGTATCATCACTGATGACAGTGTCATCACTGATGACAGTATCATCACTGATGACAGTATCATCACTGATGACAGTATCATCACTGATGACAATATCATCACTGATGACAGTATCATCACTGATGACAGTATCACCACTGATGACAGTATCACCACTGATGACAGTATCATCACTGATGACAGTATCATCACTGATGACAGTATCACCACTGATGACAGTGTCATCAGTGATGACACTGTCATCACTGATGACAATATCATCACTGATGACAGTATCACCACTGATGACAGTATCACCACTGATGACAGTATCACCACTGATGACAGTATCACCACTGATGACAGTATCATCACTGATGACAGTGTCATCAGTGATGACAATATCATCACTGATGACAGTATCATCACTGATGACAGTATCACCACTGATGACAGTATCACCACTGATGACAGTATCATCACTGATGACAGTATCACCACTGATGACAGTATCACCACTGATGACAGTATCACCACTGATGACAGTATCACCACTGATGACAGTATCACCACTGATGACAGTATCATCACTGATGACAGTATCATCACTGATGACAGTATCATCAGTGATGACACTGTCATCACTGATGACCCAAATTAAATAAAACATTATCAATAATAATGGCACCAACTCCCCTTCTCCACCGTTTTTTTTCCCTTCCCGTTTCCTACCCTCCAACTCCCCTCTCTGTTCCCTTCACCCCCACCCACCGATTTTGGTCCCTTAATTTCCAACTTCCCCCTTCCCTCCCCCCTCTCTCTCCCTGTTCACCCTCCCCTCCTCCCACCTTCCTACAGCTGGTAATCGTTGCTTTTCAACTTTTGCGATTCGCGATATTGAAATTCCGTGTGGGTTTGTGCGGCTGCGGCGGCGACTGCGGCACCTAAGGAGGGGAGGGGGAGGCAAGATATCCACCAGGGCTAACACCCTCCATCCGTACAGCTTTTTTTAGGGCTGGGTGCGGGAGGTTCTTTGTGTGCTTTAATCAGATTACAGCGTGGCAGGTCGTGACAGTGTTAAGGAATTGTGTACAGCAGTGTATCCAGTGTAGCTGTGTATTTCACAACCACCCTGATCACCACCCTCCCTCACTACCACCCTTATCACCACCCTCCCTCACTACCACCCTTATCACCACCCTCCCTTAATTCCACCCTTATCACTACCCTCCCTCACTACCACCCTTATCACCACCCTCCCTTACTACCACCCTTATCACCACCCTCCCTCACTACCACCCTTATCACCATCCTCCCTCACTACCACCCTTATCACCATCCTCCCTCACAACCACCCTTATCACCACCCTCCCTCACTACCACCCTTATCACCACCCTCCCTCACTACCACCTTTATCACCATCCTCCATCACAACCAACCTTATCACCACCCTCCCTCACTACCACCCTTATCACCACCCTCCCTCACTGCCACCCTTATCACCACCCTCCCTCACTACCACCCTTATCACCACCCTCCCTCACTACCACCCTTCCTAACATTCGAGGTGTCTTCTTGTAACTCAAACAACGAGGTTAAGACTGATGAGCAAAGACTCATGGTATTGTTTCAGGGATCTTGTATTTTCCCAAAACCTTACAAGATTATACTTACTAATCCAGTGTTTTCAGGAACCAGCTAGCAATTATAACCTTTTGGAAGACTGTAAGGATCAAGTTTGATTACCATGGCCAGGTTGAACCCATTCTGTGAGAACTCAAGAACCCCACATCAACCCAAGTCTCAGTAAGACCCCAAGACTCACTAAGACCCCAAGAGTCAGTAAGAGCCTAAGACTCGGTAAGACCCCAAGAGTCAGTAAGACCCCAAGACTCGGTAAGACCCCAAGACTCAGTAAGACCGCAAGACTCGTTAAAGACCCCAAGAGCCAGCTAGACCCCAGGAGCCAGCTTGGACTTCAGTGCCACCTGGCGTTCCTAACGCACAAAAACACGACCGCTGAGGAAAAGTTCTTGTGGTGTTTGCCGTGAGCGTCAGTTTGAGAAGACCACAAGCGTCCCTCACCCACACGTTTTAACTACCTTAAGGATTTTTTTTTGGGGGGAAGGGGAGGAAGGGGCAGGAGCAATATGGAATACACGCCTCTGAGGAGTGCGGAGTGCCACCTCTTGCCCACTGGTTGCTGGAGGGAGGGAAGGTAGCTCACCTCCTGCCCACTGCCTGCTCCTACAAGTTGAACTGGATTTAAAATAAATAAATAAATAAATAAAATGCATATTGATAAATATTCCTTTACACTTATATATATAAAAAAATATTTTTGGGACCAAAGATAACTTAGGAAACTCACCTAACTTGACTTAATCTAACGTATTTTTAGCTAAATTTACTAATATATATATATATATATATATATATATATATATATATATATATATATATATATATATATATATATATATATATACACACACGCTCTGGGTTTTCTTCCATTTTCTTACTAGTCTTGTTCTTGTTTATTTCCGTTTATCTCCAGGGGTGAGTGGAACAGAATTCTCTCCCGTAAGCCATGCGTGTTGTACAAGAAAACTAAAATGTCGGGAGCAAGGGGTTAGTAACCCTGTCTCCTGCATATATTAGAAATTTAAAAAGAGAAAATTTCTTTTTCTTTTCGGGTCACCCTGCCTCGGTGGGATACGGCCGGTATGTTGAAAGAAGGAAGACATATATATATATATATATATATATATATATATATATATATATATATATATATATATATATATATATATGAACTCAAATAAAGTTGTAATAAACAACTCTCAATGGCTAAAGAAATGGTTGGACGGGGGAAAGGGGGCGCGAACCGCGGCCGAAAAGTTCGCGCCCCCTGTACATAGTAAGGTATTATACACTTAACTGTCAACAGTGAAAGTATTATACACTAACCTGTCAACAGTGAAAGTATCATACAACAACCTGTTAACAGTGAAAGTATCATACAACAACCTGTTAACAGTGAAAGTATCATACACTAACCTGTTAACAGTGAAAGTATCATACAACAACCTGTTAACAGTGAAAGTATTATACACTAACCTGTTAACAGTGAAAGTATCATACACTAACCTGTTAACAGTGAAAGTATTATACACTAACCTGTTAACAGTGAAAGTATCATACACTAACATGTTAACAGTGAAAGTATCATACACTAACATGTTAACAGTGAAAGTATCATACACTAACATGTTAACAGTGAAAGTATCATACACTAACATGTTAACAGTGAAAGTATCATACACTAACTTGTTAACAGTGAAAGTATCATACACTAACCTGTTAACAGTGAAATTATCATACACTAACATGTTAACAGTGAAAGTATCATACACTAACTTGTTAACAGTGAAAGTATCATACACTAACCTGTTAACAGTGAAAGTATCATACACTAACCTGTTAACAGTGAAAGTATCATACACTAACATGTTAACAGTGAAAGTATCATACACTAACCTGTTAACAGTGAAAGTATCATACACTAACCTGTTAACAGTGAAAGTATCATACAGTAACCTGTTAACAGTGAAAGTATCATACACTAACCTGTCAACAGTGAAAGTATTATACACTAACCTGTTAACAGTGAAAGTATCATACACTAACCTGTTAACAGTGAAAGTATTATACACTAACCTGTTAACAGTGAAAGTATCATACACTAACCTGTTAACAGTGAAAGTATCATACACTAACCTGTTAACAGTGAAAGTATCATACACTAACCTGTTAACAGTGAAAGTATCATACACTAACATGTTAACAGTGAAAGTATCATACACTAACATGTTAACAGTGAAAGTATCATACACTAACATGTTAACAGTGAAAGTATCATACACTCACTTGTTAACAGTGAAAGTATCATAAACTAACCTGTTAACAGTGAAAGTATCATACACTAACATGTTAACAGTGAAAGTATCATACACTAACTTGTTAACAGTGAAAGTATCATACACTAACCTGTTAACAGTGAAAGTATCATACACTAACATGTTAACAGTGAAAGTATCATACACTAACTGTTAACAGTGAAAGTATCATACACTAACATGTTAACAGTGAAAGTATCATACACTAACATGTTAACAGTGAAAGTATCATACACTAACATGTTAACAGTGAAAGTATCATACACTAACATGTTAACAGTGAAAGTATCATACACTAACATGTTAACAGTGAAAGTATCATACACTAACATGTTAACAGTGAAAGTATTATACACTAACCTGTTAACAGTGAAAGTATTATACACTAACATGTTAACAGTGAAAGTATCATACACTAACTTGTTAACAGTGAAAGTATTATACACTAACATGTTAACAGTGAAACTATCATACACTAACATGTTAACAGTGAAAGTATTATACACTAACATGTTAACAGTGAAAGTATCATACACTAACATGTTAACAGTGAAAGTATCATACACTAACATGTTAACAGTGAAAGTATCATACACTCACCTAGTGACAACTTCCTGACACCTCAGGACAACACTGGCACTAGCACCTTTATTAACTTTGCAGTGAAAATCATGAAAAAACACTAAAGAGCGTTGTATAACCCCTTAAGGTTTTAGCGCTTGTTGAAAACACCAGCAACATTAATAATAATAATAATATCTTAGGCTGAAATAATTAATGGCTTACTCGCTTAGAAAATTAAATAAGTTAATTTAACAGCCATTACCCAGAGAGAATTTGATATGTATCTTGATGTATAATACATGATGTTAGCGACCTATGTATCATTATGTGACTCGACCCCTGCAACCACATACAGGTGAGCACATGATGTTAGCGACCCATGTATCTTGATGTATGGTATAATACATGTCAGCGACCTATGAATGGTATTTTAATATTCTTAGTGACATATCAGAGACACTTCTTCCAAAGATGAATGTGTCCACATAATCATCGACGGCTGTATCAAAGCAACAGTCATTTACAAGGCCTGCAAAATGGGCCTCTACGAATTTATTTAAGTTGGTATTTTGATTGGTACAGTGGAACTTGTAATAATTGTTAACCTGGTCGCGACTTGCGAGAATTTTCCATTGATGAGTACGATTAATCGTTCAACTCGAGAAATATTGTTTTTTTTTTAAGATTTTTAAGCTCAAAAATAGTTAATTATACCATAGAATGCACAGTGTAATAGTAAAGCAAATGAAAGAACCTTGAATAACACTGAGAAAACCTTGAACAACAGACAAAACTAACATTGCACGATTCATAAGAGTTTTAAACGGGGCGTCTAATGGCTGAGAAGTGAACTCCGTTATTATCGTCCGATTTCTTTCATTTTTGGTGTACGTTAAGAAGCATCTTTCCATCATACATTGACCAAGTTTCAATACGATAGCCCAACAAACAACTGAGAAAAAAATATTTACAAAAATGATATATGGCAAGCCCTAGCCAGGCACTGCGAGAAGTTGTCTGGGCACCCTGCTACCTGCTACCTGCTTCCTGCTGATAAAACATTGCTAATCCGAATTTATCACGGTCGTAATTACTATAATTTATGAATAATCAAAGTTTGAAAAATCCAGTTTAATAGAGAAAAAAACTTAAATAAGAGTTAGGTGTACACAAACAACAGGAAGTGGGGAAAATTGGCGCATGCGAAAAAAATGGCGCGGAATGTGAAAATTGGCGCAGCTGTGTTTGTTCGGCACCCGATTATGTGTTCGTGACCAGATGTAAAAAATTGGCGAATTTTTTCGTCGTGAACTGTCTTTTTGTATTACCTGAAGTCTACCTGTAGGGGGGTCAACGCCTCCGCGGTCCAGTCCTTGACTAGGCCTCTGGTGGATCAGGGCTTGATCTACCAAGCCGTTGCTGCTGGCAGCACGTAGTTCAACGTACGAACCACAGCCCGGCTGATCGGGTGCTGAGTGTGGTTATTATAACTATCCTCTTGTGTATTGTGTGTGCTCAATATAAATATTCTATTATAATCATACTTTTATATTGTATGTGGTCAATATAACCATTGTATTATACTGTATGTGGTTAATATATATATATATATATATATATATATATATATATATATATATATATATATATATATATATATATATATATATATATATATATATATATCTACAACTATTGATACTTATGTTACTACTATAATAATACAAGAATATAATTAAAACAATAGAAATAATAATAACAAAAATATCAACAACAATCAGTAACATTAACAGTAATAAGGACTAATAATAATAATAATAAGTATAATACATAAATTTATTACTATCATTATTATTCTTTATATTATTTTGTTTATGCTAAAGTCAGTTAAGCGCTATATGAACACACTTTTTTTTTATTTTTTTTTTAAATCTTTATTTACTACAAGTACATGTACAAGGTATACAGTCCTAGTTGACATCAATGACATACTACTATATAGAAAGCCCCTTGTTATGCTGAGCATTTCGGGCAAATTAAGTCAGTGTCCCAGGATGCGACCCACACCAATCCACTAACACCATTTTACTGATGGGCGAACACTGGACAGCATAATAATAATAATAATAATATGACAGGTTATTTTAGCTGTAACTGATACGTAATAACAAATAAATAAAACAAATTCTTCAATAAAAGTTATCCTCTCGCACCAAAAATATTTATTAAATAATAGTGTTTTTTTCCCTACTAGGTGAGGGTAAGATGCCTTGATTTACCATGAGATTAAGTTTTATTATTTAAATTTAATTACCACGAAATTGTATGAATAATGTATATGAAAACTTAATAAATTATGTATTGCCATGTCACACACACACACACACACACACACACACAACACATATATATATATATATATATATATATATATATATATATATATATATATATATATATATATATATATATATATATATATATATATATATATATATATATATATATATGTATATATATATACAGTGTAACCCCGGTTAACGAACATCCCGGAAATCGTGCAATTATGTAAGTATAATATTGTAAGTGCTTGTGGAAGTGTATTTTTGGGGTCTGAAATAGACTAACCTAAATAACATTTTTCTTAAGGAAGTAAATTCGTTCGGTAATGGCACTTGAGCAGGATTCTGCAATGAATTTTTCGTTAACCGGAGTTAACGAAAAAAAAAAAAAAAAATATATATATATATATATATATATATATATATATATATATGTGTGTGTGTGTGTGTGTGTGTGTGTGTGTGTGTGTGTGTGTGTGTGTGTGTGTGTGTGTGTGTGTGTGTGTGTGTGTGTGTGTGTGTGTGTGTGTGTGTGTCGTGCTTAAATAGCTACGCTCTTCTTGTCGAATAAGGCAAGCGAAAATTTGTGTATGCAATAATTTCGCAAAAATCATTCTGAACCTAACGTCAAATATATATTTTATTGTGTTTATTGTCAAATTATATTAATCTTATCTAAAATATATTTAGATGGATTAGACTAAATTAAATTTCGCTTGTTACAATAAGGTTAGGTAAGTTTTCCAAAGTTCTTTTGGTACAAAATTATTAATTTTTACATTAACATAAATGAAATATATATATTCTATAAATTCAGGAGTCCAATATAAAAACCAGAGCTTGACACATTCTAAAACATCATAATAACACAAGCAAAAGGAAAACAATCTAAAACCAAGGTAACTCTACCTGCCACTCAATATTACACAGGAAAGCTTGTATAATGTACTACCGAGGCTCCACTGTGACCAGTTCTGTGCTTCTGGACAAAGTAAAGAATATAATGAATGAACTTACGTCTATATTGTGTTCTGTGCCTTCACAGTATTGACGTATGGCGCTAAATAGTGTTTTACCTAATGGTTTGTTTGTTCTGATAGATCTGCCCAAGTTCTCGAAGACGCAGACCCGCAGTTGAGCCTCAGCTTTACCACTATAGAAGACATTACACCTATGATAAGTATAATGGTAGTCTGTAGTTCAATAGGTATAACATCTTTGAAACTTAATAAGACCTTGTATACTGTATGAAGACCTTGTATACTGTATGAAGACCTTGTATACTGTATGAAGACCTTGTATACTGTATGAAGACCTTGTATACTGTATGAAGACCTTGTATACTGTATGAAGACCTTGTATACTGTATGAAGACCTTGTATACTGTGTGAAGACCTTGTATACTGTATGAAGACCTTGTATACTGTATGAAGACCTTGTATACTGTATGAAGACCTTGTATACTGTATGAAGACCTTGTATACTGTGTGAAGACCTTGTATACTGTATGAAGACCTTGTATACTGTATGAAGACCTTGTATACTGTTGAAGACCTTGTATACTGTATGAAGACCTTGTATACTGTATGAAGACCTTGTATACTGTATGAAGACCTTGTATACTGTATGAAGACCTTGTATACTGTGTGAAGACCTTGTATACTGTATGAAGACCTTGTATACTGTATGAAGACCTTGTATACTGTATGAAGACCTTGTATACTGTATGAAGACCTTGTATACTGTATGAAGACCTTGTATACTGTATGAAGACCTTGTATACTGTATGAAGACCTTGTATACTGTATGAAGACCTTGTATACTGTATGAAGACCTTGTATACAGTATGAAGACCTTGTATACTGTATGAAGACCTTGTATACTGTATGAAGACCTTGTATACAGTATGAAGACCTTGTATACTGTATGAAGACCTTGTATACTGTATGAAGACCTTGTATACTGTATGAAGACCTTGTATACTGTGTGAAGACCTTGTATACTGTATGAAGACCTTGTATACTGTATGAAGACCTTGTATACTGTATGAAGACCTTGTATACTGTATGAAGACCTTGTATACTGTATGAAGACCTTGTATACTGTATGAAGACCTTGTATACAGTATGAAGACCTTGTATACTGTATGAAGACCTTGTATACTGTGTGAAGACCTTGTCAGCTACTGTATGAAGACCTGTATACTGTATGAAGACCTTGTATACTGTTGAAGACCTTGTATACTGTATGAAGACCTTGTATACTGTATGAAGACCTTGTATACTGTAGTGAAGACCTTGTATACTGTATGAAGACCTTGTATACTGTATGAAGACCTTGATACTGTATGAAGACCTTGTATACTGTATGAAGACCTTATATACTGTATGAAGACCTTGTATACTGTATGAAGACCTTGTATACTGTATGAAGACCTTGTATACTGTATAAGACTTGTATACTGTATGAAGACCTTGTATACTGTATGAAGACCTTGTGATACTAGTATGAAGACCTTGTATACTGTATGGAGACCTGTATATGTGTATGAAGACCTTGTATACTGTATGAAGACCTTGTATACTGTATGAAGACCTTGTATACTGTATGAAGACCTTGTATACTGTATGAAGACCTTGTATACTGTATGAAGACCTGGATACTGTATGAAGACCTTGTATACTGATGAAGACCTGTATACTGATGGAAGACCTTGTATACTGTTTGTGCTGTTAACAGTGACTGTTTGTGCTGTTAATGCAACAACTTCTGTTGTTTACCTATGTAAGAATCTATGAAATATTTTTAAAATCAGGTAAAAAAAAAAAAGTTATATCGTACATAATTCAAATTCGTAATAGAGACGGACATTGTGAACATGTATGCAAAGATCTTGTAGGTAATCTGAAGAAAAACAGACACAAATGCAGTATAATACGATCGTTTATCGGCTACGTTTCGCCCACACAGTGGGCTTTATATCAGATCTGTTTGTGACTTGATACAGCCCACTGTGTGAGCGAAACGTAGTCAATAGAGGATCGCATTATACCGCATCTGTGTCTATTTTCCCATCGTGTCGGTATTTTAAACCATTTATCTCCCGGTAATATTTATATCAAATTTCCTTTATACTGAATAGGTACAAACGAAGATAATTTTATAGTTAAACGTGATCATGTTAGTTTACGATAGACTGAAACCAGCGTCACCTTGTGGCGCACAGGAGGGTCGAAACATGGCGCTGATCAAGCGGCCTCGACTTCACACCTAAATTCAATAGTATTGTGACTTTAGTTTAGAACATGCAGAGATAATAGTACATGGTCACGTGATTGTAATACAATAAAAGTGTCATCATCACAATGACGATACAATGATGGTTTATATTCATCATTTGTTCGACTCTTCTACTTATAATGAGGAAGGTGAGCAGTGATGGTGGTGGTTGTACTAGTGATGGTGGTAGCTGTACTGATGGTGGTGGTAGCTGTATTAATGGTGATGTACTGGTAGTAGTTGCATTAATGGTAGTGCTAGCTGTACTGATGGTGGTGATGGTGACAGCTTTACTAATGGTGATGGTGACACCTTTACTAATGGTGATGACGGTGGTAACTGTGGTGGTAGTTGTGGTAGTGACAGTGGTAGTGGGTTTGAGAGGAGATAAGAGAGACACGTGCCACCACTGGGTTGTCACCAACTCTGACAACATGACTGACAAAGACCGTGACGGAGCAGTGTGCCCTCCTGCTGGCCCCAGGGGTACGATTCCCCCCTCCCCGGCTGCCTTGTAGTTGGCCCCCGGGCACACGGCCCCCGGGGAGGGCCCCCGGGGTACACAGACCAGATAGAACCCGCAGAGACAAAACTCTATTGAGGATGAGAGATTAATTTCAAGCGTGAGTAGCAACCAATGGAACTGATGCTGTCGACAGATGGGTGGTGGTGGTGGTTGTGGTGGTAGTGTGGTGGTTGTGGTGGTAGTGTAGTGGTGGTGGTGGTTGTAGTGTGGTGGTGGTTGTGGTGTGGTGGTAGTGTGGTGTGGTAGTGGTTGTAGTGTGGTGGTGGTGGTGGTTGTTGTAGTGTGGTGGTGGTGGTGGTTGTAGTGTGGTGGTGGTGGTGGTGGTAGTGTGGTGTGGTGGTGGTTGTAGTGTGGTGGTGATTGTAGTGTGGTGGTGGTTGTTGTGTGGTGGTGGTTGCAGTGTGGTGGTGGTGGTGGTAGTGTGGTGTGGTGGTGGTTGTAGTGTGGTGGTGGTTGTAGTGTGGTGGTGGTTGTAGTGTGGTGGTGGTTGTAGTGTGGTGGTGGTTGTAATGGTTGTGGTGGTAGTGTGGTGTGGTGGTGGTGGTTGTGGTAGTAGTGATGTGGTGGTGGTGGTAGTGATGTGGTGGTGGTGGTAGTGTGGTGGTGGTGGTGGTAGTGGTAGAGCTCTGCTAGGTGAGTGATTCTTGTAGGATTTGGTGGTCCTGTGGGTTAGAGCGTCATGTGATTTTCGCTCACCATGAGGCGGGCCAAAACGACATGGGTTCGAATCCTTGGCTAGTCGCAGAGTTGTTTATGATTAAATACCACTTGTTCGTGGTAACAATAATATATATATATATATATATATATATATATATATATATATATATATATATATATATATATATATATATGTGTGTGTGTGTGTGTGTGTGTGTGTGTGTGTGTATAACTGATAATCGTGAGGGTAAATGTTAATGTTGATATTTTTAATACACGGGTAATATTAATATTTTAAAAAGTATCGGCTGTTTTTTTATCGACACTTTGTCACATCCCCGCCAGTTAATATCTATGTATAATACAACACTTTGTCACATCCCTGCCAGTTAATATCTATGTATAATACAACACTTTGTCACATCCCTGCCAGTTAATATCTATGTATAATACAACACTTTGTCACATCCCTGCCAGTTAATATCTATGTATAATACAACACTTTGTCACATCCGCCAGTTAATATCTATGTATAATACAACACTTTGTCACATCTCTGCCAGTTAATATCTATGTATAATACAACACTTTGTCACATCCCTGCCAGTTAATATCTATGTATAATACAACACTTTGTCACATCCCTGCCAGTTAATATCTATGTATAATACAACACTTTGTCACATCCCTGCCAGTTAATATCTATGTATAATACAACACTTTGTCACATCTCTGCCAGTTAATATCTATGTATAATACAACACTTTGTCACATCCCTGCCAGTTAATATCTATGTATAATACAACACTTTGTCACATCCCCGCCAGTTAATATCTATGTATAATACAACACTTTGTCACATCCCTACCAGTTAATATCTATGTATAATACAACACTTTGTCACATCCCTGACAGTTAATATCTATGTATAATACAACACTTTGTCACATCCCCGCCAGTTAATATCTATGTATAATACAACACTTTGTCACATCCCCGCCAGTTAATATCTATGTATAATACAACACTTTGTCACATCCCTACCAGTTAATATCTATGTATAATACAACACTTTGTCACATCCCTGACAGTTAATATCTATGTATAATACAACACTTTGTCACATCCCCGCCAGTTAATATCTATGTATAATACAACACTTTGTCACATCCCTACCAGTTAATATCTATGTATAATACAACACTTTGTCACATCCCTGACAGTTAATATCTATGTATAATACAACACTTTGTCACATCCCCGCCAGTTAATATCTATGTATAATACAACACTTTGTCACATCCCTACCAGTTAATATCTATGTATAATACAACACTTTGTCACATCCCTGCCAGTTAATATCTATGTATAATACAACACTTTGTCACATCCCCGCCAGTTAATATCTATGTATAATACAACACTTTGTCACATCCCTGCCAGTTAATATCTATGTATAATACAACACTTTGTCACATCCCTGACAGTTAATATCTATGTATAATACAACACTTTGTCACATCCCTACCAGTTAATATCTATGTATAATACAACACTGTCACATCCCCGCCAGTTAATATCTATGTATAATACAACACTTTGTCACATCCCTGCCAGTTAATATCTATGTATAATACAACACTTTGTCACATCCCCGCCAGTTAATATCTATGTATAATACAACACTTTGTCACATCCCCGCCAGTTAATATCTATATATAATACAACACTTTGTCACATCCCTGCCAGTTAATATCTATGTATAATACAACACTTTGTCACATCCCCGCCAGTTAATATCTATGTATAATACAACACTTTGTCACATCCCCGCCAGTTAATATCTATGTATACTACAACACTTTGTCACATCCCCGCCAGTTAATATCTATGTATAATACAACACTTTGTCACATCCCGCCAGTTAATATCTATGTATAATACAACACTTTGTCACATCCCCGCCAGTTAATATTTATGTATAATACAACACTTTGTCACATCCTGCCAGTTAATATCTATATATAATACAACACTTTGTCACATCCCTGCCAGTTAATATCTATGTATAATACAACACTTTGTCACATCCCCGCCAGTTAATATCTATGTATAATACAACACTTTGTCACATCCGCCAGTTAATATCTATGTATAATACAACACTTTGTCACATCCCCGCCAGTTAATATCTATGTATAATACAACACTTTGTCACATCCCTGCCAGTTAATATCTATGTATAATACAACACTTTGTCACATCCCCGCCAGTTAATATCTATGTATAATACAACACTTTGTCACATCCCCGCCAGTTAATATCTATGTATAATACAACACTTTGTCACATCCCGCCAGTTAATATCTATGTATAATACAACACTTTGTCACATCCCCGCCAGTTAATATCTATGTATAATACAACACTTTGTCACATCCCCGCCAGTTAATATCTATGTATAATACAACACTTTGTCACATCCCTGCCAGTTAATATATATATATAATACAACACCTATGATTGCAAAGTAACATATATATCACGTGGTGCCTCAACCTTAAACACCAAAATAGTGATCATACGATTTAAAAGAAAATTATTAGGTGATAGAGACTAAACAAGTTAAGAGTAATGATCATCGCGTCAAAGTTACTTAAGACAACCAGTTGGTTTTTTCAACTGGATAAAAAGTTTAGTTCTGTTGGGTAATGTCATCTGCGTACAGAGTCACTAGGAGCTGGGGTGTAGGTACACCTGGAGTGACGCACCTCCTGTGTCACCTGACACAATGTGGAGCCTACGTCACTGTTACATCATTTAGCTTACAGCCTAAGGGACCTGGGTTCAATACCCAGGCGGGGCGAGAAGTGTGAGCAAGTCTCCTCATACCTGCCACTTAGCATTAAATAGATACCTGGGTATTAGTCTGCTGTCGTGGGTCTCATTCCAGGAAATTATTATTATTACTTTATTATTATTATTGTTATTTTATTATTATTATTATTAAAATTATTATTATTATTATTATTATTATTATTATTTTTTTTTTTTTTTTTTTTTGGCGAAAATATTAAACTTCTAGAATGAGAGAATGGGAGGCAATCAGGTTCGATCCAAGGAAGATGTGCACAAGTCCATGGATCAAGAGCTCGTTACCATCAAGGAACCTCCCTGGAGGGTGATTCAAGAGAACTTGACCTGAGGCACAACTGACACAAACTATACTGTTGTATTTATCCTGAGTTATTAACACTGACGGGTTATTATCTATCACAAGTTAATATCCACCACAAGTTATTAACTATCACAATTAAACAGTGCCATCTGCCTTGTTTCGAAAGAACTAGCAGACAACATCAATGTTAGTGCATGTCAGTCTTCTCACACAATAACAACATCAATGTTAGTGCATCTCAGTCTTCTCACACAATAACAACATCAATGTTAGTGCATGTCAGTCTTCTCACACAATAACAACATCAATGTTAGTGCATCTCAGTCTTCTCACACAATAACAACATCAATGTTAGTGCATGTCAGTCTTCTCACACAATAACAACATCAATGTTAGTGCATGTCAGTCTTCTCACACAATAACAACATCAATGTTAGTGCATGTCAGTCTTCTCACACAATAACAACATCAATGTTAGTGCATGTCAGTCTTCTCACACAATAACAACATCAATGTTAGTGCATTCAGTCTTCTCACACAATAACAACATCAATGTTAGTGCATGTCAGTCTTCTCACACAATAACAACATCAATGTTAGTGCATGTCAGTCTTCTCACACAATAACAATATCAATGTTAGTGCATTCAGTCTTCTCACACAATAACAATATCAATGTTAGTGCATGTCAGTCTTCTCACACAATAACAACATCAATGTTAGTGCATGTCAGTCTTCTCACACAATAACAACATCAATGTTAGTGCATGCTCAGTCTTCTCACACAATAACAAATCAATGTTAGTGCATGTCAGTCTTCTCACACAATAACAATATCAATGTTAGTGCATGTCAGTCTTCTCACACAATAACAATATCAATGTTAGTGCATGTCAGTCTTCTCACACAATAACAACATCAATGTTAGTGCATGTCAGTTTTCTCACACAATAACAACATCAATGTTAGTGCATGTCCAGTCTTCTCACACAATAACAACATCAATGTTAGTGCATGTCAGTCTTCTCACACAATAACAACATCAATGTTAGTGCATGTCAGTCTTCTCACACAATAACAACAACAATGTTAGTGCATCTCAGTCTTCTCACACAATAACAACATCAATGTTAGTGCATGTCAGTCTTCTCACACAATAACAACAACAATGTTAGTGCATGTCAGTCTTCTCACACAATAACAACAACAATGTTAGTGCATCTCAGTCTTCTCACACAATAACAACATCAATGTTAGTGCATCTCAGTCTTCTCACACAATAACAACATCAATGTTAGTGCATCTCAGTCTTCTCACACAATAACAACATCAATGTTAGTGCATCTCAGTCTTCTCACACAATAACAACATCAATGTTAGTGCATCTCAGTCTTCTCACACAATAACAACAATCAATGTTAGTGCATGTCAGTCTTCTCACACAATAACAACATCAATTCACAAATATCTCACACTTTAGAGGGGAAACCGTACACCAAGTTTCGTTTGTGGTGACCCATCAGGAAGTCACAACATTGGTGACCTGACACTGGTCCAGGAAGGACCTAAACGTAATTTATCTCTATAGACTGAGTTAGTTGTGATATTTCTGCTAGCCACGGCACTGAGACTTTTATTCTTCAACATTATCTATGTTTACTGCTCACATTTACTCGGCTTTTTAATGTTTCTCTTTGATTAACAACTTACCTTGAGGCATTTAGTTAATTCGGGTGAGTCGAACGGTGGTCTTGACATATAGCAGGCCCAGCGCTGTACCACTGAGCTACGAAGCTTACAATAAGAAGCCTTTACAGACGGCACTTGTGTGAGTGGTCCGACCATCCTCCTGTTGATTCAGTAAGAGTCGTTCACTACCACTCATTCTGAGTTTTTATATCAACATTACATTAAATCTCGTAGCTCGTTCGCCAGCGCACTCAACTCACACACTGAGGTCCGGAGTTCGAATCCCCAGTACGGCTCGATAACATTAGGACGTGTTTTCATAAGACACCTGCTGTCCTGTTGAACCATCAGTGTAAAATGGGTACCTGGGTGTTAGTGACTGGTGTGGGTAGCATCCTGGGACAAAACTGACCTAATTTGCCCTAAATGCTGTGCATAACAAGCGGCTTTCTATATAGTAGTATGTCATTGATGTCAACTAGACCTGTATACCTTGTACATGTACTGTAGAAATAAAGATATATTATATATTATAACTACATCTTTAGCTACCATCCTGGATGGTCCGAGAGATGGTGTCGAGGCTTCCCAGGGGTCACAGGAGGGGGTCGGGGACGGGGGAAGGTGGGGTCTTCACCTGGGGTAATGGGAGGGATGCACACAATGATAATGAGTGATTGACAAGCGTCTGATGCGCCGCTGATCTGGCTTTGTCAGCGCATTATTCAGCATTGTCCTTAGTGCGGTATTGTGCGGCCGGGGAGATGGCACAAGCATATGTTTTAATGTAGTGTTGGTAGTGCGCAGGACACCCACTAACCCGCAGCCGCACAATGATACCCACTAACCCGCAGCCGCACAATGTAATACCCTCGCCCACATTATCCCTTAATCTTCCCATGCATAAGCACCGCCAGAAGACAATGGTTGAGCTGTACGCTAGCAGTGGTGGTAGTTGTAGTGATGGTGGCTGGTGAGTAAGTTGCTAGTGATGGTGTGTGTTATTTAGTGAAGGTGGATGGTTGTGTGGTGGTGGTAGTGGTGGTGGTAGTGGTTGTCAGTGATGGTGTGGATGGTGGCAGTGGTGCTATATGGTGATGGTAGTGATACTTTTGGTGGTTGGTGGTGGTGATACTGGTGGTGGTAGTGTGGTGGTTGGTGGTGGTGTGATACCTTGGTGGTGGTATGGTGGTATACTGGTGATGGTATGATGCTATGGTGGTTGGGGTGGTGGATTGTGGTGATAGGGGGTGGTTTGGGGGTGGTGATAATAGTGATACTGGTGATGGTGATGATGCTAGTGGTGGTGGTGATACTGGTGATGGTGGTAGGGTGGTGGTGGTGATACTGGTGGTGGTGATACTGGTGGTGGTGATACTGGTAGTGGTGGTGATACTGGTGATGGTGGTAGGGTGGTGGTGGTGATACTGGTGGTGGTGATACTGGTAGTGGTGGTGATACTGGTGATGGTGGTAGGGTGGTGGTGGTGATACTGGTGATGGTGATACTGGTGGTGGTGATACTGGTAGTGGTGGTGATACTGGTGATGGTGGTGATGCTAGTGGTGGTGATGCTGGTGGTGATGCTGGTGGTGATGTTGCTAATAATGGTCTTCATAAAGAGGAGACACATTTATACTCTTCTTAGTTCACTGTGCTAAGAGCGCAGTCTAGATGGTGGCTCTGCTGGCCCATATTAAAATCTTGCTTCACTAGAGTGACGCTCAATGCGACGTCTGGACTCTGGGCTCAGAGTTCCTTTCAAGGTGATCAACACAATACATTGTAATTAATTGTCAGTGAAAAACAGTGGTAGTATTTAACAGAACACAACAAACTCATTATCAACACGGTAGACTTAAAATAACAGTGCAAGGAAGATTAGAGGCAGGCAGGCAGGCAGGCAGGCAGGCAGGCAGGCACACATAGACCAACCAGTCGAGACACGAAAACGTCATACAAAATACTTAGAGGAATTTACTGGGTGGACAAGAACAGGCTTTTTGAGAGGCGAGAAACAAGTACTCAAGGTCACAGCTGGAAGTCACGGATGAGCCAGAGGGATGTCAGGAATTATTTCTTCAGTCTCAAGAGTGGTCGGAATGTGGAATGATCTCGATGAGGAAGTGGTGGAGGCAGGCTCCATACAAGGTATTAAGAGTAGGTATGACAGAACCCACGAGGCTAGGATGGAATGAATCTGACCAGCAGCGGGTTGAGAGGCAGGACCAGGAGCTAGGATTCGACCCATTCAACCACATATAAGAGACTATTAATAGGGGAGTAAACATACACAAATACACACAAGTGTGCGCGCATAAGCACACATGCATACACATACATACATGCATACACAAACAAACATACACGCGCATATACATGAAGGATCCATACACAGCTTTAAGAAGAGGTACGATGAAGCTCTTGGAGCAGGGAAAGAGTGGACCTAGTAGCGACCAGCTGTGAATCGACCCCTGCAATTACAAATAGATGAGTACACACACACACACACACACACAAGCGGCGTACCGCAGGGGTCAGTCCTAGGACCAGTGTTATTCTTGGTATATGTAAATGACATGACGGATGGGATAGACTCAGAAGTGTCTCTGTTCGCAGATGATGTGAAATTAATGAAGAGAATCACATCGGAGGAGGACCAAGCAGGACTTCAAACAGACCTGGACAAGCTTGACATCTGGTCTAGCAACTGGCTTCTCGAATTCAATCCCACCAAATGCAAAGTCATGAAGATCGGAGAAGGGCAAAGAAGACCGCTGCCAGAGTACAGGCTAGGCGGACAAAGGCTACAAACCTCGGCAAAGGAGAAAGACCTTGGGGTGAGTATAACGCCAAGTACGTCTCCGGAGGCACACACCAACCAGATAACTGGGGCAGCATATGGTCGACTGGCAAACCTAAGATTAGCGTTCCGTTACCTTAACAAGGAATCGTTCAAGACACTGTACACCGTGTACGTCAGGCCCATACTAGAATATGCAGCACCAGTCTGGAACCCACACCTGGTCAAGCACGTAAAGAAACTAGAGAAAGTGCAAAGGTTTACGACAAGGTTAGTTCCACAACTCAGGGGTCTGTCCTATGAAGAAAGGTTGAGGGAAATAGGACTAACAACACTGGAGGAAAGAAGGGTCAGAGGAGACATGATAACGACATACAAAATACTGCGGGGAATCGACAAGGTAGACAGTGACAGGATGTTCCAGAGAGGGAACACAGAAACAAGGGGACACAACTGGAAGCTGAAGACTCAGATGAGTCAAAGGGATGTTAGGAAGCATTTCTTCAGCCACAGAGTAGTCAGGAAGTGGAATAGTCTAGAGAAAGATATAGTGGAGGCAGGAACCATACACAGTTTTAAGACGAGGTATGATAAAGCTCATGGAGCAGGGAGAGCAGAGACCCAGTAGCGGACAGAGAAGAGGCGGGGCCAGGAGCTGAGTCTCGACCCCTGCAACCACAATTAGGTGAGTACACACACACACATACACACATACACACACACACACACACACACACACACAAACACTAGCGCAATGTGTTTTCCCACAAAAGACTAGTTTACGAACTGGACAAACTGGCTGGAGTGACTGGAAAGCTATTTCAATAGGTCATAAAACACGTGAGAGTCAGCAAGAGAGTCACACAGGGATGAGGTGTCAACATGAAGAAAAGAGAGTACCACAAGGACCACTACTTTCTCCCATTCTCTGATACAGAGCAGGAAACTATACTGTTTCACAACTAACCCACGTAGTTTAAAGCTAACTCTCCCAATTGTGGGTTAGTTGTGAACCGTTCCAGCCAAGGTGTTGAGGCTTTTATTCTTCATATATTTGTTCATACTGATGTTTGTAGATGATACAAAACTAATGAGAGTAACAAGAGTGTTAGATGAAACAGCAGTACCTGTAGAAGCTTAGGAGTATAGTGCAAGAAGCTGCTCCTGGAACTCACTGTCAACAACTGCGAGGTGGTAAGCATGAGAACAGAAGGTGGGAGAGGCCACAACTCGCACCCTATGTAAGGAAAACAACTCATTGAACTGGGAAGGTAACAGGAGCATTTGATGGACAGCACCACGAACCTCTCGCGTCAGGAACATAAACAGGATAACATTTGTGGCATATGCAAAGCTGGCGTAACCCTGTTTGTGAACAATGTATAGCATACCAGAGAAGACAGTTGAAGGCTCCAGAAGCGACTGGACACTCCTGTATGGTCGCTACAACACACAAGCCTCAGCAGTCTATTTCGCCTATTGTAGATGACTTTTAACCCTAGGGTGAATATCAGGTAGAGTCTTGCTAGCTATTTCCTCCTCCCTCTCTGTCTCTAAAATGCTCGCACATAACATGCTGATTTTCATTATTTAAACAAATTAGATTTAGCAAGTATTTCTCTCAAGGACGATAGAAAGAAAAGGTGGGATGAGAAGGATGGAGTAGAGATGGATAATGCTTTTCAAGGTTTTTGGTTAGTAGGGACGATGATCAGGCAAGTGGTTATTAGACTTCAGCCCAGACCTATACAAAGTTATGAAAATCTAGGAAAATGAAAGATCAGAAACGAAATACAGATTGTGGGACAAAGGCTTCAAATATCAAAAGAAATGGATCTAGGGGTAAGCATAACACAGAGTATATTACCGGAGGTGCACATTAAATAAATAACCATAACAGCGCCTGAGCGTCTACTATTCAAGTCCCACAACAAAGAGTCCTTTAGGGTCCTATATATGACGTATGTTAGACCTAACATAGAGTACATAGCACCAACCTAGAGCCCTAACCTTAGCAAACATCTCCAGAGACTAGAGAAAATCAGAGACTCGCTACTAAATAGTCCCGGAGCTAAGAGGAATTACCTATTATAGACAAACTAAACTTTACAACGCATATAAGAAAAGATAAAATAACATTACGAACTACAAGATTCTTAAGACTCAAGAGAGCTGACAGACAAACTGTTTACAGCAGTAAGAATTCACAAACCCAGGGCAGCCACCCCCGAGCTTGGACTAAGAGGACCTTCTGGATTTAAAATTTCGGGTCGCAAGGTGAATCTGATTATAAATTTTGTGTCGTTCCCAAAAAGAAAAGCTGAGAAGATATTGGTTTAAATGAGATCAAGGAGAATGAAGCATAAATGGAAGACAAAAACGTAAATACACCACAGAAACATCTCACATACTTCTTGAGTTCGAGACTGGTTACGAAGGAGGAAGTTGTGGTGGCAAATTCAATGCAAGCGAGTAGGTATGATGGGGCTCAAAGCCAGGAACTGTTCGTGAGTGATTGAGAGTCTGGGCTAGGAACCGAGACTCGACCCCCACAGCCACACCAAGATCAGCACACATACAATATATTTCATTGATACGTGAGAGTGTTTCCACCTTAGTGAAGGTTGACGTTACTCACACACATGATGCAGCTACTGTGCTAAGGTGTAGTATCAACAAAAAAGAAAACACATCAGTACCCAGGATACCATTAAAGGAAGGAGGGTACCCCGATCCCAGTCACGGGCTCTTGATTAAAGGAAGTGGTGCTATTCTTCACTTCCTTGAATTGAACATGATTTCCTTCAATTTCTCAAACGATGTATGATCGCTACGGGCTTATCACTTCCCCATAAATAATAATAATAATAATAATAATAATAATATTATTATTATTATTATTAATTACCAAAGATAATAACGAATCCAGCAAAAAAGTGAAAATATTTAGTTAACTGTTGACAACAATTATAACAATTAAATATGTTCTGTCAGGATGATAATTTGCCAAATGCTATTTTTCCAGATTTATGAAAAACTAGTTAACACAAATTACTAATTTCACGCATGGCAGAGCTTTCAAATAAAATTTACTCAGTACTAGAGATGAAAAGATCACCGCTGCCATATTATTATTTTCTAGATTATCATCATTTTCTTGTTTATTATTATTATTACTATGTTTAGAAGCAAGCTCTAAACCAACAAAGGTTACAGTGTTATTTACTAGAGTGCCTGTGAAGTGTATCATTACACTAATTGTATAACTGACTAGATGGGGACTCAGACACAGATGCAACACCTGGGGTATCTTTAAAAGCTAGCCAGGTGTTGCATATGTGTCTGCCTCCTCATCTGAGTAAGTTGGCTACATTAACCTGGTTTAAGACATACTCTGTAGGCTGCAGGTTTAACACAGGGCGTCAGGAAACGTGAGGCTTGGCAAGGTGTGTCAATGATGCATGAAGGTGGTGGTAGCAACTGGTTCTCCAGTGGTGGTAGCAACTGGTTCTCCAGTGGTGGTAGCAACTGGTCCTCCAGTGGTGGTAGCAACTGGTCCTCCAGTGGTGGTAGCAACTGGTTCTCCAGTGGTGTAAGCAACTGGTCCTCCAGTGGTGGTAGCAACTGGTCCTCCAGTGGTGGTAGCAACTGGTTCTCCAGTGGTGTAAGCAACTGGTCCTCCAGTGGTGGTAGCAACTGGTCCTCCAGTGGTGGTAGCAACTGGTCTCCAGTAGTGGTAGCAACTGGTCCTCCAGTGGTGGTAGCAACTGGTCCTCCAGTGGTGGTAGCAACTGGTCCATTGGTTCACCGTGACAGCAGTGACCACTGGCTTATCAGTGCTGGACTCAGTGGTCTGAATTAGAGATGTATCGGATGTGAAACTTTAGATATCCACGGATGCGGATGTGTATGAGGATGTCTTACTTATTTTGCGGATGCGATGTAAGAAATTGTGCGGATGTTCCGCGAATGCGGATATCCGATACATTACTAGTCTGAATGTCACTATAGTAGACCCCGGCAGGAATGACCACGGACACCGCTATACAGTAGTATGTCATTGATGTCAGGTAGGCCTGTATACCTTGTACATGTACTTGTAGAAATAAAGATATTATTATTATTATTATTATTATTATTATTATTATTATTATTATTATTATTATGAGTGGTGTGAGTGGGTGACTAGTGTGTCACTGTGGTAGAGTTCACCTTGCTACACCACCTAGTATTCATCACTAGTACTGTCTGGTTACTGGTAAGGACTCATACCTTCTCATACACTTTATTACTGTCACCACACAAGATGAGACTCACACCTCCGTGCATATATCACACTTCCTCGTAGACTCAATCAACATAGTACTACCATTAGTTTACATATCACTGAATATATACATCACATAAAATACACTAGGTATAAACATCGCACAATAATATACATTTATCTCTAGGTATATACATAACACAATAATACGAAATTTACTTCTATGTACATACAGTAATACACATTTATGACAGGGAATATACATAATACACATTTATCAATAGGCAAATAAATCAAACATTAAACAACATATATCGTTTACCATATACAAGATCAGTAGAATTGTGTATATCTTTGTGTCTGGTAACACGTAAGATTCTCCTTACATTCAACACACGCTTATCTTTCATGTTTATTTAACAACTGTCGTTCTTATTCCTCTAGCATTTTCTTTCCAAAGTTGAAGTCTTGATCTGAGACCAGGTCATGAGGGCGATGATCCCGGAGCTATTAAGATTTACGTGTGTGTGTGTACTCAACTAGTTGTGGTTGCAGGGGTCGAGTCATAGCTCCTGGCCCCGCCTCTTCACTGGCCGCTACTCGTTCACTCTACCTGCTCCATGAGCTTTATCATACCTCGCCTTAAAGCTATGTATGGATCCTGCCTCCACTACATCACTTCCCAGACTATTCCACTTCCTGACAACTCTGTGACTGAAGAAATACTTCCTAACATCCCTGTGGTTCATCTGAGTCTTCAACTTCCAACTGTGACCCTTGTTGCTGTGTCCCATCTCTGGAACATTCTGTCTCTGTCCACCTTGTCGATTCCTCTCAGTATTTTATATGTCGTTATCATATCCCCTCTATCTCTCCTGTCTTCCAGTGTCGTCAGGTCGATTTCTCGTAACCTCTCCTCGTAGGACATACCCCTTAGCTCCGGGACTAGTCTTGTTGCAAACCTTTACACTTTCTCTAGTTTCCTTACATGCTTGGCTAGGTGAGGGTTCCAAACTGGCGCTGCATAATCCAGTATGGGCCTAACATACACAGTGTACAGGGTCCTGAATGACTCTTTATTAAGATGTCGGAATGCTGTTCTTAGGTTTGCTAGGCGCCCGTATGCTGCAGCAGTTATTTGGTTGATGTGCGCCTCAGGAGATTTGCCCGGTGTTATACTCACTCCAAGATCCTATTCCTTGAGTGAGGTTTGTAGGCTCTGGCCCCCTAAACTATACTCCGTCTGTGGTCTTCTTTGCCCTTCCCCAATCTTCATGACTTTGCACTTGGTGGGGTTGAATTCCAGGAGCCAGTTGCTGGACCAGGCCTACAGCCTGTCCAGATTCCTTTGTAGTTCTGCCTGGTCCTCTTCCGATTGAATTCTTCTCATCAACTTCACATCATCTGCAAACAGGGACACTTCGGAGTCTATTCCTTCCGTCATGTCGTTCACAAATTGTATGTGTGTGTGTGTGTGTGTACTCACCTAATTGTACTCACCTAATTGTGGTTGCAGGGGTCGAGACTCAGCTCCTGGCCCCGCCTCTTCGCTGTCTGCTACTGGGTCTCTGCTCTCCCTGCTCCATGAGCTTTATCATACCTTGTCTTAAAACTATGTATGGTTCCTGCCTCCACTATATCTTTCTCTAGTCCATTCCACTTCCTGACTACTCTGTGGCTGAAGAAATGTTTCCTGACATCCCTTTGACTCATCTGAGTCTTCAGCTTCCAGTTGTGTCCCCTTGTTTCTGTGTTCCCTCTCTGAAACAACCTGTCACTATCTACCTTGTTAATTCCCCGCAGTATTTTGTATGTCGTTATCATGTCTCCTCTGACCCTTCTTCCTCCAGTGTTGTTAGTCCTATTTCCCTCAACCTTTCTTCATAAGACAGACCCTGAGTTGTGGAACTAACCTTGTCGCAAACCTTTGCACTTTCTCTAGTTTCTTGACGTGCTTGACCAGGTGTGGGTTCCAGACTGGTGCTGCATACTCTAGTATGGGCCTGACGTATACGGTATACAGTGTCTTGAACGATTCCTTGTTAAGGTAACGGAACGCTAATCTTAGGTTTGCCAGTCGCCCATATGCTGCCGCGGTTATCTGGTTGATGTGTGCTTCCGGAGACGTGCTTGGTGTTATACTCACCCCAAGGTCTTTCTCCTTTGATGAGGTTTGTAGCCTTTGTCCACCTAGCCTGTACTCTGTCAGCGGTCTTCTTTGCCCTTCTCCGATCTTCATGACTTTGCATTTGGTGGGGTTAAATTCGAGAAGCCAGTTGCTAGACCAGATGTCAAGCTTGTCCAGGTCACTTTGAAGTCCTGCTTGGTCTTCATCCGATGTGATTCTCCTCATTAATTTCACATCATCTGCGAAAAGAGACACTTCTGAGTCTATCCCATCCGTCATGTCATTCACATATAGCAAGAATAGCACTGGTCCTAGGACTGACCCTGCGGTACACCACTCGTCACAGGCGCCCACTGTGATACCTCATCACGCACCATGACCCGTTGTTGCCTCCTGTGAGGTATTCCTGATCCATTCCAGTGCCCTTCCTGTTATACACGCTTGTGTGTGTGTGTGTGTGTGTGTGTGTGTGTGTGTGTGTGTGTGTGTGTGTGTGTGTATAACAAACTGCGGCTAGCCGGGGGATCGAACAACACGTGGGAAGAGCGAAAATTCACGACGCCCTAAAAGGGAGTAGAATGAAATTCGCTCTGAGGTAACCACACCATCGTATGTCCTCGCAACATGAAGCGTGCCTAGTTCGCTAGGCTCATGTCGTTTGTAAGACTGTATGGGCCAGTGGTTTAGGTCGTCGTGAATTTTTGCTCTTCCCATGAGGCGGGCTAAAACAACACGGATTCGATCCCCCGGATAACCGCAGTTTGTTATTGATTAAATACCACTTGTTCGTGGTTACAATATATGTATATATATATATATATATATATATATATATATATATATATATATATATATATTATTGTAACCACGAACGAGTGGTATTGATCAATAACAACACTGCACTAGCCAGGGGTCGAACCAATGCTGCTTTGGCCCGTCTCATGGTGAGCGAAAACACATGACGCTCTACTCCACTGAACCACACAATACTTAAGGATTGTGTTCGGCCCCTGGCTAGTGCAGTGTTGTTACTGATATTATATATATATATATATATATATATATATATATATATATATATATATATATATGTCGTGCCTAATAAGCTGAACTTGCCAAACAAATCGAACTCCCTTAAAAATTAGACTTTTCCAAAAGAAATTTTTACAAAGTGACAGACATAATTTTTTCATTGACAACGATATAAAATTCTTTATTTTTTGACCAGACCTAACCTAAAAAACCCTCACCTAACTGAACGCAGTTTTTTTTTAGCCAAATTCTTCTAAATATATCATAGATAAGTTTAAATATATTTAAGATAACTTTATATAAATATGTGCATTTTTTTGTTATGTCCGATTGATTTTCGCAGATTTATGGCAAAACAAAAATTACCCTACTTATTCGGCCTAACTCTCCGGTTCGGCTTGATGTGTATATATATATATATATATATATATATATATATATATATATATATATATAAAATATTTAGTTATCAATCAAGATACGCATCCTGGCACACTAATACTAAGTTAATATATACAACAAGCCACAACGGTATTGGAGTTCTCAATTGCTTCGCTGTCCCCCACTCATTTTTTTTTTACCTGAGCGGTGGAATGCGCCCCATGACAAGGGTATGCGGTATGAGCCCCGGTATGGGGCTTGTGGAGTACCGCTGGTATCAAAAACTTACCTCAATGTAACTAGTCAAGAAGGGGGGATGGGGGGGGCAGGAGACTGAGGGTTTTCATCAAGTTTAATCCAATTTTTTATTGCATCGGTCAGGCAGTGTGATGGTGCGGTGGCTGAGAAGAGCGAAGTTAATATATCAGATTTTGAGTGGACGGTGAAGGGGGCCGAGGCTTCTTCTTGTGATGGATCTTAAAATAGTCTCCAAGTTGCATGATTTTTGCTTTGTTTTGTTTTGTTTTTGACTTTGGCGTTATTAGTGTGCGAGAGGGTGGCGAGGTGGGTCATGCAAATGGACCAGCCGGGCACTACCCATCACATGCTGCGAACCATTGTCAAAATCATGTGGTTTGCCTAATTATGAGAATAGATCAGTGGGTGAGGGCATGAAGGGCAGGCCTGGGGCGAGTGCAAGGCGTAAGGGACGCCTGTCTGGTCCTAACTGGAGGTAATAGGGTCGTCGGCAGCGCGTCCCATCTCTCTTGAAGGATACCCCGAGCAACAGAAGGAAACAACGCTACGAATCCTTCAATCAATTAACTCACCTCCTACAACACTCCCATTACACTATGCCTTAACTATATATATCAAGGAAGTGGACAATATGGATTATATATTATATATATTTATTAATCTGAAATGAACATCTGAAGATAAATAAGACTGCTGGAAGGTGTAGAAGCCAGAGCCAGGTTTGGAGCGCAGGGGTCGGGAGACGCGACAGGTGGGGCGGCCAGAACGGACTGGGCTGTGATGGCGGCGCTTCCCTGACGACGTGAACAAATATAAAGAACGCATTTTACGCCACGTCAACTTGCTGGGGGCTGAGGGGGGTTGGCTGCTCCCCCGTTAGGCTCCCTGTGGCTCCCCCCGACACAGCCAGGTGCCAACCCCAGCAAGGAAACTGGCCACACAAAGAATTTATTGTGCACCACAACAGGGCCGCCGAGGGAGGGTTGTCTCCTTTTTACTCTTGCCTTTCGCAAGCGTCAGCGAAGCGTTGTTGCTCTTTCACTGATTCTGTATTTACCTTGGGGATTTACCGTGTCTGGTTACAACAATAATAAACTGTTTGCACGCAACTCCTCCCGCTCAAGGAATTCTTTGAAGCTGCCGTTAGTTTTCGCAGCAATGGCCGAGAGCTGTACCGGGGTCTTGCAAGCCTATGTCTTCTCTGGTCTCCGCGCTGCAGCACAGACGCTAAGGAACCGCTCAAGATGCGGAAACCGCGAAAAACAATCCGAGTTACGGAGACCGAGAGGCGTGGTTCAAAATACTGAGACCAGAGGAGTGACCCAAAATACTTAGGCCAGTTACAAAGACCAAAGTGATCCAAAATATTTAGACCAGTTACAAAGATCAGAGTGATATAAAATACTTAGGCCAGTTACCGAGTACAGCGGAGGCAGTGGGTGGTAATTCTCACACTGCCATCTTGTAGGCAAACATGACAACTAAATCACAAGAGACAGTTGTGAACAAACTGGTAGAGGAAACTTGGTAGTTTACACTAACTGGTAGATCAAGTAGAAGATTGCTGATTTAGACTGTATGTGGGCGGGAAACCAGTTAAACAACTGTTAGTGGAAGTTAACGGATGGCACACGAGCCTTTACTAACTGATGGCAGACGCCTCCTAGCATGGACTGGTGGCAGACGCCTCCTAGCATGTACTGGTGGCAGACGCCTCCTAGCATGTACTGGTGGCAGACGCCTCCTAGCATGTACTGGTGGCAGACGCCTCCTAGCATGGACTGGTGGCAGACGCCTCCTAGCATGTACTGGTGGCAGACGCCTCCTAGCATGTACTGGTGGCAGACGCCTCCTAGCATGTACTGGTGGCAGACGCCTCCTAGCATGGACTGGTGGCAGACGCCTCCTAGCATGGACTGGTGGCAGACGCCTCCTAGCAAGAACTGATGGCAGACGCCTCCTAGCATGGACTGGTGGCAGACGCCTCCTAGCATGTACTGGTGGCAGACGCCTCCTAGCATGGACTGGTGGCAGACGCCTCCTAGCATGGACTGGTGGCAAACGCCTCCTAGCAAGAACTGATGGCAGACGCCTCCTAGCATGGACTGGTGGCAGACGCCTCCTAGCATGTACTGGTGGCAGACGCCTCCTAGCATGGACTGGTGGCAGACGCCTCCTAGCATGGACTGGTGGATCAATCACACTGTCAACGTGTTTAACAACTTCCCGGTTGTCAGGTGACTCCTTCACGCTTGCTCAAGCTTATGTCACAACACACTTTGAAGGACAATGAACGTCTGTTCAGGGTTCACGATATTAAAACTACAGCATTGCGCTGTAATACACACACACACACATACACACACACACATACATATACACACACACACATACATATACACACACACACACACATACATATACACACAAACACACACACACACACACTCATACACACACAAACACACACAAACACACACACACACACACACACACGCGCGCACGGAGGGCCCGGGTTCAATTCCCGGCGGGGCGGAAACATTTCGAAGTGTTTCCTTACACACACACACACTCACATACAACAGGCCTAGTGTCTAACCGACATGTGCCTAGGACAAAATGGTAACTAACACACACACACATAAACACACACTCACACATACACACACTCACACATAAACACACACTCACGCATAGACACACACACGTAAACACACACTCACACATACACACACACACACACACACGTAAACACACACATACACACACACACCGTCATAAATAACGTATCTTGTGTGCTCATTATTTTCATCGTACATGAAGTACAATACTGTCAGCAGACAACTCACAAGTGGGGCCAACCTCACCTTTACTAATATTAATATTTATAAATATTCCTTATCTACGTAGAAGCAATAAGAAATGCAAAGAAATAACCGAGAAAAACAGAAATTAGTTAAATACTGAGACTAGCACTCAACAGGTCGCAGGGCAGCTGCGTCACTCACCTTCCTTCACTCTCACTCTTACACAGTTGAATTCGTTGAAAGTTGATTAAATGCCCATTGAAGTGACTTTCCTTTAAACTATCATTTAAAATGAGCCATAAGCACTCCGCACCACACACTCTTACTCGGTAATAAACAAAGTCATTCAGTATACCCCCAGGAATGTCACTGAAATAAAATTAACACTATATTTACCGAGATTATCTCAGTAATTATACTGAAACTGTATCTACCAGGAATGTCTCGGTAATTATATTATCAGTGTAACTACCAAGTAACTCAGTAATTATATAAAGTGTATCTACCAAGTAACTCTCAGTAATTATATTAAGACTATCTATCGGGAGTTCCTTATTAATTACGTTAACAGTGTTAGATACGAGCGAATGGAGACATATGGCTTTTAGGACTTGACGTGCTGTTGGAGTGTAGGCAAGGTAACATTTATGAAGGGTTTCAGGGAAACCAGCAGGCCGGACTTGATTCCTGGAGATGGGAAGTACAGTGTCTGCACTCTGAAGGAGGGGTGTTAATGTTGCAGTTTTATAGCTGTAGTGTAAGCACGCATCTGGCAAGACAGTGATGGAGTGAATGATGATGAAAGTTTTTCTTTATCGGGCCACCCTGCCTTGGTGGGAAACGGCCGATGTGTTAATAAAAAAAAAGTGTACCTGCGAGGACCATCTCAGTAATTATATTAACACAACATTATCTACATTATGTTGGGTAGACGGACACATGTGCAACTAATTACATGTGTACTTTGGCTACATTTGTCTCACCAGGAAGTTTGCCTAGTCAGTACAAACAATACAATGCATGCACATAGAGGATAGAGAAAGGAAGTCCAGAAGACCATTCTTAAAAATAGTATTAGTCGTGGCGCCGGCGGCGGCAGCGGCAGAGGCAGCGGCAGCAGCAGGAGCAGTTGTAGAATAATAGTAATATTAGTGTAGGACATTTCAAGTAACGGAAAAGTAAATTTAGTTATCACCTTGACCACTAGGCGATCTAGTAAGAAACTGTGTGTATTGTGAAGGTTGTACCAGATATACTGAACAAATATCCTAAATTTGCTTGCGACAGATAAGACAATCTGTGGATATATATCCAAATGTACTCCCGTTGATCCTTCTCGGGCCTATGTCTTAGGCCTCTAGCGGATCCCTATCTTATTGTGCTACCGTCCACAGGATGGATTTTAGGTACACAATAAATTAGCCTCTTCGGCGGCAATATTCTAATCTAACCTAAAAATGTGTGAGCGTGGAGAATGTGTCCAACGAGCGTATGCAACACAATGGACATTTCAAACATATGTTCCTTGGACACAATTCTCCGCGACAACACTTGCAGTAAGTTGTACAACTGTTGTTCGTCTGCAAGTACTGTGGTGGATCACAACACCTGAAACAAGTCTCACAACACCTACAACAAGTCTCACAACACTTTTAGTAAGTTTCACAACACCTGCAACAAGTCTTACAACACCTACAAGTCTCACAACACTTTTATTAAGTTTCACAACACCTGCAACAAGGCTCACAACACCTGCAACAAGTCTCGCAACACCTGCAACAAGTCTCACAACACCTACAACAAGTCTCGCAACACCTATAACAAGTCTCACAACACCTGCAACAAGTCTCGCAACACCTACAAGAAGTCTCACAACACCTGCAGCAAGTCTCACAACACCTACAACAAGTCTCACATCACCTACAACAAGTCTCACAACACCTGCAGCAAGTCTCACAACACCTACAAGCCTCACAACACCTGCAACACGTCTCACAACACCTGCAACAAGTCTCACAACACCTGCAGTAAGTCTCACGACACCTACAACAAGTCTCACAACACTTTTAGTAAGTTTCACAACACCTGCAACAAGTCTCACAACACCTGCAACAAGTCTTGTAACACCTACAACAAGTCTCACAACACCTGCAGCAAGTCTCACAACACCTGCAACAAGTCTCACAACACCTGCAACAAGTCTTGTAACACCTACAACAAGTCTCACAACACCTGCAACAAGTCCACAACACGTTTAGTAAGTTTCACAACACCTGCAACAAGTCTCACAACATGCAAGTTTGCTAACACCTACAACAAGTCTCAAACACCTGCAGCAAGTCTCAGACACTGAAGAAAGTCTCACAACACCTACAACAAGTCTCATAACACCTGCAGCAAGTCTCACAACACCTACAAGTCTCACAACACCTGCAACACGTCTCACAACACCTGCAACAAGTCTCACAACACCTGCAGTAAATCTCACAACACCTGCAGCAAGTTTCACAACACCTGCAGCAAGTCTCACAACACCTGCAGCAAGTCTCACAACACCTGCAGCAAGTCTCACAACACCTACAAGTCTCACAACACCTGCAGCAAGTCTCACACCTACAACAAGTCTCACAACACCTACAACAAGTATCACAACACCTGCAGCAAGTCTCACAACACCTTCAACACGTCTCACAACACCTGCAGTAAGTCTCACAACACCTGCAGCAAGTCTCACAACACCTGCAGCAAGTCTCACAACACCTGCAGCAAGTCTCAAAACACGTGCAACAAGTCTCGCAACACCTGCAACAAGTCTCGCAACACCTGCAGCAAGTCTCAAAACACCTGCAACAAGTCTCTCAACACCTGCAACAAGTATCGCAACACCTGTAATAAGTTTAAGGTGTTGTGGTGTATCAGCCTGTACTCTTATAGGATACTGTACGTTCTTCAATTGCACTTCTATCTCAAACACTCCGAGAAACATTCCCATTATTCCTCCCCAGTTTCCATATAACCTTTTCTCTCTTAATATACTCCCCAACTCACACCCAGGCTCTATTATTTCTTCCCGTGAAAAATTACGAAAGAAGGCTCCCTCAACATTCCTCCTTGCGTCTCATGTACTTCCGAGGTTCCAATAGTCTTCCCCATGTCCCAAATACCCTCAGAGTCCTGCAGTATTCCTCTCTACGTCCCATATACCCCTCTAAACTTTCCAAATATTGCTGCCCACGTGCCCATGCCCCAGCCCTCTCCAAAGTGGGCGAGCCCTGCCCCTGGTTGCAGCCAGTTTAAGGACGACGATGACTCCAAAAACTCCCCTAGAGGAACAGACGGATGTGTGTACACATGTGCACGGCCTGCTGCTCTACCTGTGTGACGATTTCACCCTTAATTACCTAGCTGGCAAATACGAGCGGGTCCTGGGCGGGTCTGTGGGCGGACGGGCGGTAAATAAGAGGTAACATGCATTCCTAGTCCTTATGTGCTCACACTCCCTCTTCCCCAGTTGTTTACCTATCAGAACAGGGTGGAGCGTGTAGTGGAGGGTTAAGGGGGAGCTAAGGAAGGGAGGAAGGGGGCGTTTGGGTCGCGTAAAGGGGTGAAGGGATAGGGGGAGGGGCGCACACATGGTTGGTTGGCTCCATGTGTTCATACAAGGGGGCTGCCCTCTGAGAGCAACTCTGCTGATTAACATGGCTGCAGGAAGCCACTGAGATATCGTGGGATATTTCGTAAACTTGGAAGCTGAAAGGAACCAGCAAGGGTAAAGCGCGTAGAGCATTTGAAGCCAAAGACAAGGAACCACAAGAAAACACACACGTTGCAGAGGAAGCTTTTATCTGGACAACGTTAAGCTCTGTGTAAAATTTCAAATGATGATTACTTGATGAAGCTCTACATGAGGGGGAAGCGTTGTCTCAATAGAAGCTTATTCTGAAACATGTCTTTTCGCATTTGGATGCGCCACAGCCCTGCCAGGAACAATCCGTACCATGCAACGCCACGCTCAAGGTAATTAACCGAACGAGCAGGTTTTTCTATGCACTGAGTAACTCAAGAGCTTCTAGTCGTCGCTACCTTCAAAAATGGTAAATTCCTTTCGGATTCCTATTCAACTTTAAATTTGAATCTGGGAAAAAAATCATTCAGTCGATTTAAAAACGTCTTGTAATCCGCATTTATCCTTCCATATACTAAAACTACCATATATATTTCTGAAGCAGTGCACACCATGGGGTTTAATGTGAAGAAGTATGTCTGCTGTAGAGTGCCAAGTGTCTGCTGTAGAGTGCCAAGTATCTGCTGTAAAGTGCCAAGTGTCTGCTGTAGAATGCCAAGTGTCTGCTGTAGAGTGCCAAGTATCTGCTGTAGAGTGCCAAGTGTCTGTTCTAAAGTGCCAAGTGTCTCCTGTAGAGTGCCAAGTGTCTGCTGTAGAGTGCCAAGTGTCTCCTGTAGAGTGTGTGTCTGCTGTAGAGTGCCAAGTGTACAAAGTAGGCAGTACAGAAGAGAGGGCACTGCCTACCTTGTATCCATGTTTTTGGCAATAACAACTATTAATGAATGAGAAGACACTGAATGATACGCAAAAAAACTGAAGGAATAATGAGAGATATTTGATAATAAGACTGGAAAAACAGTTATTCACTTAAGATTATCACATCATCACAAGACACTAGTGAATAATTCCAATTCCAAATTGAAATTCAGATTTTTATTTATATTCTGTACAAAGATAATGTACTTTATATGTAAGAAAACACTGTTAGGAACATCAGAAGGCCACTAGTACGCATGTTCTTAAAGCAGTTGGATAATTCAATCATTAAATTTATAATTAACTGGGAATCCGAAGGAATGTTAATTTTTTTAATGTAGTCATTCCTCAGGTCATGGAAAATCTTCCCACTCTGCCAATTGTCTTCATATATTTAGCCACAACTCAGCTCAGGTACAAAAAAGTGTGGCTTCTGGTCTCTTCCTTAGACCACTTAGGATCCTCTCACTACAATGTTAGATTAAAAAAACTAACACTGTATAATCTTCACACATTTGCTGAAACTAAGTTATCTCACTAGTTCATAAACGGTTCTTTAATAAAGGCCAAACCAATGTTTTAATAAACCAAGAAATACAATAACATCTAGACTGAAAGAAGAATTTAATAATACCTAATGCTGAGAACTTCAGCCAAAATTCAAGGAAGCTGACCATGATTAAGACACATATGCAACAGTTGGGTATCTTTATTGTTGAAACGTTTCGCCCACGCAGCAGGTGTTGTAGTGAAATGAAGAGGATGTAATTATTGCATCAACATGTGGTCAGTGCCTCAGGCTGGAAAAGAGTGGTCAGTGCCTCAGGCTGGAGAAGAGTTCAGCTCCATCATCAGGAACTATATGAGGCTGATGCATGAGAATAGTCTTAAATACTATCGAAGGTGAGGTGGAAGATCTCAAAGATGTTGCAGGGGACGGGATATCCCAGTAGACACTGCAGCACAAGGCATCATGGTACAGAGGACAACTTCCACACTTTATGAGAGAGCAGGGTTAGATTCCAGAGGACCTGCCTTCTTCCCTCTACTAGTGAATCCCTTCCCCCGCAACGTCTTCCAGATCTTCCACCTCACCTTCGACAGTATTTAAGACTCCATTCTCATGCATTAGTTTCATATCGTTCCAGATCATGAAGCTGAATTCTTCTCCAGGCTGAGGGACTGACCACCTCAAATACTATTTCTCCAAGGTTGATGGACTGATTACATCATCATTTCACTACTACACCTGTTGCCTCTGTATTTGACTGAAGAAACCTGTGTAGGTGAAACATTTAACAATAATGACACCCAAGTGTTGCACATGTGTCTTAATCATCAACTTCTCAGTATTTTATACCATTTTCAAGGAAGCTGATAACAATGCAAAGTGTTAATATATAAGATACATGTGCAACACAGTAGGTATCTTTAGTACCGGAAAAGTGCCGCGTGCAAAACACACTTCATTGCTTGCATTCTACTGAAGAAGTCTGCTGTGCAGGCAAAACGTTTTGATAATTATACCCAAATGTTGCACGTGTCTTATCCATCAACCTGTAATATTGTATACCATTAATAATATATAAGAAATTGCTGTTTGATAATCTTAAAAAACTGGCACAAACGTTTTTAATGTACTGTACAAAATTCCCCTGGAAAGACTGCGAACTTTAATACATCGGAGAAACTGGTATATTGTACTTATAGAAATAATAATTATTATTATTATTATTATTATTATTATTATTATTATTATTATTATTATTATTAGAGTCATGGAACTCAAGTGATCCATAAAGTATCTACAAGAAACCTTTATCATCTTGCAGTCCGTTCACACTTTCAACTACAACAGAGACTGAGCATGCACAGTGTTGTTGCAACAGAGGCACACTACAACTACACAATGAAATTTAGTAAATCAGTTGTCACTACAAGTGTCTGGCTGGAACCTCAACCTTCAATGATGCCACAGTGACCCTTGCCACCTGACCTGCCACCACCTGACTTACGTCTTATGACCTAATTTATGTGACCTGACTTAGAGTCAGGTGGTTTGAATTAGATCAGGTGACCTGCCATTATATATAAAGTTCATCCTCATAAGTGTTTTTTCAGAAGGTTCAAATGTTAGTGAAGGAATACAGTTTGACGAGTTATAATTTTCATAACTTTACGGTTACTTAAACGAGTTATAATTTTCATAACTTTACGGTTACTTAATGTTCCTTTTGAAAATAATAAAAAAATTCCTCTTATCATAAATGTTGTTGCATCTTATGACAGTTTTTGCAAGGAATGTGCACAAAAACTGATACTAGGAGAATTCTTGATCATTTTAACTGTATTATCATTTTTAGTAAGCAATATAATATATGAATCGAAAAATTATATTTTGCAATATTTTCACTTTACTGGGAGATTTCTAGGAAATTTCAACTTAACCATTAAATTTAAGAGATTTTTACATTAAATATTGCAGAGGCTGAAGTGAGAGAAGTTACAATTACATGTTAACACCAACACATTATCAAGGCTGTACTCTGTAGTTACACAAGTAATGTAGAAAACACACGTTTCGTTAAGTGTAGATATTTATTGTTGACTTGATAAACTTCTACGCAAAGAGAAATGTTTTCACAATACAAACGTGTTCTGTACCTGTATCCATCATTCGTAGCCTTGAGTGGGGTCACCTTTAATGAACATATTCTTGCCTTTATTAAAAGCTTGGTTAATTACCCACTGAAGTGCCGTACGTCGGTAGCAAGCTCACTGATTTTTCCAATTTTCCCATCGTGGTTTGATTACCGTTATTCAAGCTCTTGCCAAGGAAAGCAGAGGGTACCTTAGTATCTGAGATAACAGTATCCTAGTATCTGAGATGATGGTGTTCTAGTATCTAAGATGATTGGTACTTTAGTATCCAAGTATTACAAAATTACGATTTGTTTAGGGAAAAATTACCTAAACATCCCAAATACAGAAGCCTTAGGGAAGATGACCTCTGCTTGGGAGGCTCCCTCAATTTGTACATATCCAAAGGTGCTGCAGCCAGCAGTACATCTTTGGGTACAAGAGGATGGCAGTGTTGGGGCAGCAGGCCAGTAGATGCTGCGAGCACACCAGGAAGGGAGCACTGGCTTACGGAAGCGTAAATATTACCTGCTGAAGGGGAAGGATGGCTTACCCGGGTGTGCTGATGGACATTGATAGGTAAAAACCTTCATAATAGCTCAATAGCGACCATGGAGGACAAGGAGAGGATTTCCGGTGGTTATTGAACGAGCAGATGAAGAGATAGGCAGTGATGTCCAGCCCCGGTGAGTGAGAGAGAGGAGAGAGAGAGAGAGAGAGAGAGAGAGAGAGAGAGAGAGAGAAGAGAGAGAGAGAGAGAGAGAGAGAGAGAGAGAGAGAGAGGAGAGAAGGAGATATATCTGTCATTTCAGCAGAGCCTTCAACACAGGAAGGATGTGGGTGGCCTTATTGTTATGTACAAGGCCAACATTGTCAAAGTACCACACTTGGCTCCACTTCGAGGACAACGAGAAGTAAGCTTCTATACCACAAGACGGGCAGAAAGCAGCAGCTTCACTCTGGCTGTAACCTTCTCCAGAACATCACTTCATCTGAGATCATTTATCCCCAGGATGACTCGAGTCTGGAACACATTCGTACATCATATGATGTCAACGAGATAAAGTCAGTTGATCAAATGAAAATGCTGACCCACAATGGCTCCAACTTCATCCTGTTCCATCTTGTATGTTTCATAACAATAAAATGCTTCAAATGAGCTGATGTAGTAACAGCTCTTAGCTTGTCAATAAAGTTAGGAATCCTTAATTTGTCAATAGCTTGTCAATAAAGCTAGGGATCCTTAACCTACCCTTGTCAAACCCTTTGTAAAAAAAAAGAGGGAGAGAGAGAGAGAGAGAGAGAGAGAGAGAGAGAGAGAGAGAGAGAGAGAGAGAGAGAGAGAGAGAGAGAGAGGAGAGAGAGACGGAGAGAGGAGAGGATAGAGATATAGAGATACAGAGAGAGAGAGATAGAGAGGGAGAGAAAGGGAGGGAGAGCGAGAGAGAGAGAGATGAATATGAATGTACATACCTATTCCTACTCACTTGTGGTTGCAGATGTTGAGTCTCAGCACCTGGTTCTGCCCGTCAACCTGTCACTCGTGGGTTTGCTCTCTCCTAGCTTAGTGGGCACTGTCATACCTATTCCTACAACTACTTATGGAGCCTGCCTTCATTACTTCTTCGTCCATATCATTCCGCTTCCTGTACTCACCTAATTGTGGTTGCAAGGGTCGATTCATAGCTCCTGGCCCCGTGTTTGTGTGTGCGTGTGTGTACTCACCTAATTGTGGTTGCAGGGGTCAATTCAAAGCTAAAGAGTGTGTGTGTACTCACCTATTTGTGGTTGCAGGGGTCGAGACTCAGCTCCTGTCCCTGCCTCTTCACTGATCACTACTAGGTCCTCTCTCTCCCTGCTTCATGAGCTTTATCATACCTCGTCTTAAAGCTATGTATGGTTCCTGCCTCCACTACCTCACTTGCCGGACTATTCCACTTCCTGACAACTCTGTGACTGAAGAAATACTTCCTAACATCCCTTTGACTCATCAGAGTCTTCAACTTCCAACTGTGTCCCCTTGTTTCTGTGTCCCATCTCTGGAACATCCTGTCTCTGTCCACCTTATCTATTCCTCGCAGTATTTTGTATGTCGTTATCATGTCTCCCCTAACCCTCCTGTCCTCCAGAGTCGTCAGGCCGATTTCCCTTAACCTTTCTTCCTAGGACATTCCCCTTAGCTCTGGTGCTAGCCTTGTTGCAAACCTTTGCATTTTCTCTAATTTCTTGACGTGCTTGACCAGGTGTGGGTTCCAAACCGGTGCAGCATACTCCAGTATGGGCCTGACGTACACGGTGTACAGTGTCTTGAACGATTCCTTGCTGAGGTATCGGAACGCTATTCTCAGGTTTGCCAGGCGCCCATATGCTGCAGCAGTTATCTGGTTGATGTGCTTCTGGAGACGTGCTTGGTATTATACTCACCCCAAGATCTTTCTCCTTGAGTGAGGTTTGCAGTCTTTGGCCACCTAGCTTATACTCTGTCTGCAGTCTTCTTTGCCCTTCCCCGAACTTAATGACTTTGCATTTGGCATAAGTGATGATTCCAGGATTCTTCGGTATTGCGTGTTGTCTTCTCTGGCGATGAGTCTTGCGTTTCTGTATTTGATTAAATGGTTGTGTAAATTTCATTGTTGAACACAGGCATTTCTTGAGTCGTCAGATCTGCCTGCGTACTGGCGGGGTTAAATTCGAGTAGCCAGTTGCTGGACCACGTGTCCAGCCTGTCCAGGTCTCTTTTGTAGTCCTGCCTGATCCACATCTGATTTAATTCTCCTCATTAACTTCACATCTGCGAACAGGGACACTTTTGAGTCTATCCCTTCCATCATGTCATTCACATATACCAAAAATAGCATTGGTTCTAGGACTGACCCCTGTGGGACCCCGCTCGTCACAGGCGCCCACCCTGATACCTCATCACGTACCATGACCCGTCCAAGAAAATGCAATCTACCCACCTCTCTTTTGTCTTGCTGCTGTCACCTCGCCATAGAACTCCAGTAGATTTGTGGCACAGGATTTCCCGTCCATGAATCCGTGCTGGTTGTCGTTGATAAGCTCATTCCTTTCTAAGTACTCCACCACTCTTCTGATAATCTTCTCCATGACTCTACATAGTATGCATGTCAGTGATACTGGTCTGTAGTTTAGTGCTGCGTGTCTGTCTCCTTTGTGTGTGTGTGTGTGTCTAATCACAGAGTTGGTTTTTAGGAGGTCAAGACTCAGCTCTTAGCCCTCAGCCTCCTAAACTGATTTCTGGTCTCTTGGGCTTCATCGTATCAACTCGTCCAAATCATTCCATTTTTTCAACTACCCAAAGACAAAAGAAATATTTCTTTATATCCCTAAAGCTCATCAGTTTCCACCTGTGTCCCCTTAATTCTGGTCCTCTTAAGTCAAAAACTCTGTCCCAGTCAATTTCATTTAAGAATTTTTTATGTCGTAACTATATCTATCCTTGTCCTTCTCTCCGCCAGGGTCGTCAGGTTCAACTACTTCTGCGTCTCCTCATAGTTCATTCATCACAGTTCTGGTACTAGGCTAGTTGCAAATATTTGGTCTTCCCGAGGTTCTGTACATGCTTGACCAGGTGTGGGCTTCATGCTGATGCTGCATACTCAATGCCTGGCCCAACATCTCTCGTATATAAGATTCTGAATGAGGCTTCGTTTAAGTTCCTGAATGATGCTGTACAGCAGGTTGTTAACCTTGCACATGACGCTGACGTTGTACGGTTTATATGCTGTTCTGACCGACGTTTCTGCCATCCACTTTCTTTTTACCAACTTTCCACTTACTCACTTCCTTCTGTTTACCTCGATATAACTCGCGCAATCGTCATAAAATGATTGCAAACAACTTATAAACGTAGTGGGGATCGAAGTCCTGGCAAGCCAGTGTTATAACCACTGTACCATGCCGGCCCTAACGAAACATAGAAGGTTGATTCCTACATCCATGTCAACGCTGGCATGAGTGCCCCACAGTGGGGTCCCAACCACGGTCGACCCCACAGTGTAACTCCACCACGGGGACACCCACAGAGTAGACCCCACCACCAGGGGCCCCCACAGTGTAAACTCCACCACGGGGACCCCCACAATGTAGACCCGATGATGGGGACCCCATAGTGAAGACCCCACCGCGGGAACCCCCACAGTGTAGACCCCTACTAAGGGGAAACCTCACCCACATATCCCAGCACTGGGACCCCAATAGATCAGTCTATCTCCCCTGATCTCAGCACTCATCCCACGCACCATTTAGAACAAATTCTCATCACCACAAAATACATCCCCAGACCCACACCATCCAATGCAACTTGGGTCACATTTGTCGTGCCTTTGCCTACAGCTGCGCGCTAATTGAAGCGTTCAAATCGAGCACAATCGAGCGAACGTATCGCGGAAAGTGGTGACTGAAGTGGACCGCAGGGCGCTGCCCATACCCTTCCATGATGGGGAGGCTTGCTTGTGTCTGGGCAGAGGGGAGCGTGCTTGTGTCTGGGGAGAGGGGAGCATGCTTGTGTCTGGGGAGAGGGGAGCGTGCTTGTGTCTGAGGGAGAGGAGAGGCTTGCTTGTGTCTGGGGAAGAGGCAGCTTGCTTGTGTCTGAGGATAGGGGAGCTTGTTTGTATCTGGGGAGAGGGGAGGCTTGCTTGTGTCTGGGAGAGAGGGGAGGCTTGCTTGTGTCTGGGGAGAGGGAGGCTTTCTTGTGTTTTGGGGAGAGGGAGGCTTGCTTGTGTCTGGGGAGAGGAAGGCTTTCTTGTGTTCTGGGGAGAGGGAGCTTGCTTGTGTCTGAGGAAGGGAGCTTGCTTGTGTCTGGGGAAGGGAGGCTAGCTTGTGTCTGGGGAGAGGGGAGGCTTGCTTGTGTCTGGGGGAGAGGGAAGGCTTGCTTGTGTCTGGGGAGAGGGGAGCTTGCTTGTGTCTGAGGAGAGGGACCCTTTCTTGTGTCTGGGGAGAGGGAAGTTTGCTCTGTCTGAGGGAGAGGTTAGCTTGCTTGTCTGGGGGGAGAGGGAGGCTGCTTGTGTCTGGGGAGAGGGAGGCTTGCTTGTGTCTGGGGGAGAGGAGGCTTGCTTGTGTCTGGGGAGAGGGAGCTTGCTTGTGTATGGGGAGAGGGAGGCTTGCTTATGTCTGGGGAGAGGGAGCTTTTTTCTGGGAGAGGGAGCTTGCTTGTGTCTGGGGAAGGGAGGCTTGCTTGTGTCTGGGGAGAGGGGGAGACTTGCTTTTTCTGGGGGAGAGGAGAGGCTTGCTTGTGTCTGAGGGAGAGGGGAGCTTGCTTGTGTCCGTGGGAGAGGGGAGGCTTGCTTTTGTCTGGGGAGAAAGGAGCTTGCTTGTGTTTGGGATAGAGGAAAGGTTTGCTTGTGTCTGGGGAGAGGGAAGGGTTGTTTGTGTCTGGGGGAGAGGGAAGTTTGCTTGTGTCTGAGGGAGAGAGGAGCTTGCTTGTATCTGAGGAGAGGGAGCTTGTTTGTGTCTGGGGGAGAGAGGAAGGTTGCTTGTCTGGGGAGAGGGGAGACTTGCTCGTGTCTGGGGAGAGATGAGGCTTGCTTGTGTATGGGGGAGAGGGGAGGCTTGCGTATGTCTGGGGAAGAGGGGAAGCTTTTTTGCTCTGGGGGAGAGGGGAGCTTGGTTGTGTCTGCGGGAGAGGGGAGATCCCATCAGGTACCCCTGGAGCGGGATAAAGGGAACTAATACCCACATGAAGAGAGGAGTGGTAGTGGTAGTAATGATAATAGTGGTGGAAGTAGTGGTGGAAGTGGTAGTAGAAGAGGGAGTAGAGGTGGTAGTGGTAGTTGCAGTGGGAGTGGTAGTGAAAGTAATAGTGGTAGTTGCAGTAGGGGTGGTGTTGACAATGGTGGTATTGATATTGGTAATGGTGATGGTGGCAGTAATGGCGGTGATATTGGTAGTGGTAATGGTGGTATTGGTAGTGGTAATGGTGGTATTGATAGTGATAATGATGGTATTGGTAGTGGTAGAGTGTGTGGCTGCCAATCACACAGTGATGTGGATGACTGAGGAGTTATTGCTGTTATGTATGGTGAGCGTAGCTCCCTGGGCACCACTTGTGTGAACCCGCTAATCTAGACCAGGCTGGTAGTTCCCACCCCTCCCTCCTGGGGAGGGGATGCAGGATTCCCACCCCTTCCTCCAGGGGAGAGGTGGCAGGGTTCCCACCCCTCCCTCCTGGGGAGAGGTGGCAGGGTTCCCACCCATGTCTCCTGGGGAGGGAAGGCAGTGTTCCCACCCCTGCTTGATGGGGAGAGCTGACAGGGAGGTTTCACCCTTGCCTCCTGTGGAAAGGTGATGTGGAAATGTCTCCCCTGCCTAGGTGGGAAGGGCTGAGGGTGGGGAGCAACAGCTGAGAAAGTAAAGGGGAGGGAAGGTTGGTTAGGATTCGGATAAGAGAGATAGACGGAATAGTAGCAAGGACAACTTATCATTATCAAGCAAGCAGGAGAGTAAACAAATATATTCCCAGGGATATCTTCTGGAGAGAACTTGATTGAGGGAAGAGGATTTGAGGGTAGGGTGTGGGGGGGTGGGGTGCGGGAAGGCAAAAACACTGAGTGTCAAGGTCTTGAAACACTTTCCATAATTCTTCACAGCATGTACAGAAGTACTGTTTCCGAATCCCTCTTTATTAGAAGCTCCGTAGCCAAGCGGTAGAGCGCCGGAAATGTCAATCTCGGGACCACGGTTCGAGCCTCCCGTCCATATATATATTATAGGTAGTAGGTTGGTAGACAGCAACCGCCCAGGGAGGTACTACAGTCCTGCCAAGTGAGTGTAAAACAAAAGCCTGTAATTGTTTTACATGATGGTAGGATTACTGGTATCTTTTTTCTGTCTCATAAACACGCGGGATATCAGGTAGATCTGGCTACTTCTACTTACACTTAGGTCACACTATATATGCATGTACACACATATATTTGCTCACCCATCTAGGTCTTCTATTTGTTCTTCTTTATTTCCTGTTATCTCCATGGGGAAGTGGAAAAGAATTCTTCCTCCGTAAGCCATGCGTGTTGTAAAAGTCGACTAAAATGCCTGGGGCAAGGGGCTAATAACCCCTTCTCTTGTATAAATTACTAAATTTAAAAAGAAAAACCATCGTTTTTCTTCAAATATAAATATATATATATATATATATATATATATATATATTTTTTTTTTTTTTTTTTTTTTTTAACACATCGGCCGATTCCCACCAAGGCAGGGTGGCCCGAAAAAGAAAAACTTTCATCATCATTCACTCCATCACTGTCTTGCCAGAAGGGTGCTTTACACTACAGTTATAAAACTGCAACATTAACACCCCTCCTTCAGAGTGCCGGCACTGTACTTCCCATCTCCAGAACTCAAGTCCGGCCTGCCGGTTTCCCTGAATCCCTTCATAAATGTTACTTTGCTCACACTCCAACAGCACGTCAAGTATTAAAAACCATATGCCTCCATTCACTCCTATCAAATACGCTCACACATGCTTGCTGGAAGTCCAAGCCCCTCGCACACAAAACTTCCTTTACCCCCTCCCTCCAACCTTTCCTAGGCCGACCCCTACCCCGCCTTCCCTCCACTACAGATTTATACACTCGAAGTCACTCTGTCTCGTTCCATTCTCTCTACATGTCCAAACCACCTCAACAACCCCTCCTCAGCTCTCTGGACAATCGTTTTGGTAATCCCGCACCTCCTCCTAATTTCCAAACTCCGAATTCTCTGCATTATATTCACACCACACATTGACCTCAGACATGACATCTCCACTGCCTCAAGCCTTCTCCTCGTTGCAACATTCATCACCCATGCTTCACACCCATATAAGAGCGTTGGTATAACTATACTCTCATACATTCCCTCTTTACTTCCATGGACAAGGTTCTTTGTCTCCACAGACTCCGAAGTGCTCCACTCACCCTTTTCCCCTCATCAATTCTATGATTCACCTCATCCTTCATAGACCCATCCGCCGACATGTCCACTCCCAAATATCTGAATACATTCACCTCCTCCATACTCTCTCCCTCCAATCTGATATCCAATCTTTCGTCACCTATTCTTTTTGTTATCCTCATCACCTTACTCTTTCCTATATTCACTTTCAATTTTCTTCTTTTACACACCCTACCAAATTCATCCACCAACCTCTGCAGCTTCTCTTCAGAATCTCCCAAAAGCACAGTGTCATCAGCAAAAGCAACTGTGACAACTCCCACTTTGTATTTTTCTTCTTTCAACACGTCGGCCGTTTCCCACCGAGGCAGGGTGGCCCAAAAGGAAAAACGAAAGTTTCTCCTATATATATATATATATATATATATATATATATATATATATATATATATATATATATATATATAGGAGTGTGTGAGTGTGTGTGTGTGTGTGTGTGTGTGTGTGTGTGTGTGTGTGTCGTGCCGAATAGGTAAAACTTGCCATTCTGGCTTAAAAAACAACGCTCTTCTTGCCGAATAAGGCAAGCGAAAAATTGTGTATGCACTAATTTCACAAAAATAATTCTGAACCTAACGAAAAAATATATTTCATTGTTAAATACAAAAAGGCACAACACCGTGACTGGAACAAATGGTACAAGTGGGACCGAAACGTCGTGGTAGCTCCTATGTGTTGGTTATTTGTGTATATTTCATTGTGTTTATTTATTATTAAATTATTGTAAACTTACCTAAAATATATTTAGTTAGATTAGGCTAAATTAAATTGCGCTTATTATACTAAGGTTAGGTAAGTTTTCTAAGGTTCTTCTGGTACGAAATTAATTTTTATATTAACATAAATGAAAAAAATATATTTTTAAACGTATAAGAGAAAATTTTAGAAAGGACTTAATTTTAAATGAGTTCTTGTTAATTGACCAGTTTTACCTATTCGGCACGATATACATACATATATATATATATATATATATATATATATATATAAAACTGATCTTGGCCGACGGAGACTCGAACCTACGAACCTCATGACAAGGTACGCAGTGCTTTGCCGACCGTACCACACTTGTCATGAGGTTCGTAGGTTCGAGTCTCCGTCGGCCAGAGATCAGTGTTTGTGAATATTTCGCCTGCTCTTGCGAATTCCTAGCATATATATATATATATATATATATATATATATATATATATATATATATATATAATCAAAATGTTCATACGCGTTGTGGTGTGATGTTCGTCTGACTGTAGGGATAATATTATAATTAGTTTATGAATGGCATAACAAGGTATATAATAGTTACAAATGAAGCCACTTCAGCAGTGGAGAGAGAGAGGAGCTCAATGTGTTTCCGGGTATTAAACAACATGGCAACAAGAGCGTCCAGGGGCTTCTCAAGTACCTACTTGAAACTCTATGGTGATTACTCGAGGGCACACACGTGAACCATGGAGGATTATGTTGTGGGGGATCACCACTCCAACACTGCTGGAGGACAACACCAACACTGCTGGAGTACAACACCAACACTGCTGGATGACAACACCAACACTGCTGGATGACAACACCAACACTGCTGGATGACAACACCAACACTGCTGGATGACAACACCAACACCGCTGGAGGATAACACCAACACTGCTGGAGTATAACACCAACACTGCTGGATGACAACACCAACACTGCTGGATGACAACACAAACACTGCTGGATGACAACACCAACACTGCTGGATGACAACACCAACACTGCTGGATGACAACACAATCACTGCTGGATGACACCACCAATACTGCTGGATGACAACACCAACACCGCTGGAGGATAACACCAACACTGCTGGAGTATAACACCAACACTGCTGGATGACAACACCAACACTGCTGGATGACAACACCAACACTGCTGGATGACAACACCAACACTGCTGGAGGACAACACCAACACTGCTGGATACAACCTAACACTGCTGGATACAACACAACACTGCTGGATGACAACACCAACACTGCTGGATGACAACACCAACACTGCTGGATGACAACACCAACACTGCTGGAGTACAACACCAACACTGCTGGATGACAACACCAACACTGCTGGATGACAACACCAACACTGCTGGATGACAACACCAACACTGCTGGAGTACAACACCAACACTGCTGGAGTACAACACCAACACTGCTGGATGACAACACCAACACTGCTGGATGACAACACCAACACTGCTGGATGACAACATCCACACGCTGGAGTACAACACCAACACTGCTGGAGACAACACCAACACTGCTGGATGACAACACCAACACTGCTGATGACAACACCAACACTGCTGGATGACAACACCAACACTGCTGGATACACCCCAACACTGCTGGATGACAAACACCAACACTGCTGGATGACAACACAAACACTGCTGAGAGTACAACACAACACTGCTGGATACAACCCCAACACTGCTGGATGACAACACCAACACTGCTGGATACACACCAACACTGCTGGATACTAACACAACACTGCTGGATGACAACACCAACACTGCTGGATGACAACACCAAACTGCTGGAGACAACACCAACATTCCGCTGGAGGACAACACCAACACTGCTGGAGTACAACACCAACACTGCTGGATGACAACACCAACACTGCTGGATGACAACACCAACACTGCGGATGACAACACCAACATTGCTGATACAAACACCAACACTGCTGGGACAACACCAACACTGCTAGATGACAACACCAACACTGCTGGAGACAACACCAACACTGCTGGATACAACACAACACTGCTGTCACACACATGCTGAGTACAACACCAACATGCTGATAACACTGCTGATGACAACACCAACACTGCTGATCACGCCAACTGTGACAACACCAACACTGCTGATACGTTACAACACCAACACTGCTGGATACAACAACATGCTGAACACGCTCTGTAACACAACACCAACAACACACACTGCTGATGCACAACACAACATGCTGAACAACAACACTGCTGATCACCCTTAACACAACACCATACAACACCAACACTGCTGATGAACAACACCAACACTGCTGATACAACACAACACTGATACAACACAAACACTGCTGGATGACAACACCAACACTGCAACAACACCAACACTGCTGATACAACACAACACAACGATGACAACACCAACACTGCTGATACCACAGCTGCTATACAACACCAACACTGCTGATACAAACAACACTGCTGATAGCAACACAACACCAGACAACCAACACTGCTGGATGACAACACCAACATGCTGAGACAACACCAACACTGCTGATACAACACCAACACTGCTGAACAACACCAACACTGTGAGACAACACAACACTGCTGATACAAACAACACACAACAACACTGCTGTATCACGCTCTTAACACAACACACACATGCTGTATCACGCTCTTAACACAACACACAACACTGCTGTATCACGCTCTAACACAACAACACCAACATGCTGTATCACGCTCTAACACAACAACAACACTGCTGTATCACGCTCTTAACACAACAACAACACTGCTGTATCACGCTCTAAACACAACAACAACACTGCTGTATCACGCTCTTAACACAACACACAACACTGCTGTATCACGCTCTTAACACAACACCAACACAACAACACTGCTGTATCACGCTCTCAACACAACACCAACACAACAACACTGCTGTATCACGCTCTTAACACAACACCAACACAACAACACTGCTGTATCACGCTCTTAACACAACACAACACAACACACTGCTGTATCACGCTCTTAACACAACAACACAACAACACTGCTGTATCACCTCTAACACAACAACAACACTGCTGTATCACGCTCTTAACACAACACAACACAACAACATCTGTATCACGCTCTTAACACAACACCAACACAACAACACTGCTGTATCACGCTCTCAACACACAACAACAACACCAACAACAACACTGCTGTATCACGCTCTTAACACAACACCAACACAACAACACTGCTGTATCACGCTCTTAACACAACAACAACACTGCTGTATCACGCTCTTAACACAACACCAACACAACAACACTGCTGTATCACGCTCTTAACACAACACCAACACAACAACACTGCTGTATCACGCTCTTAACACAACAACAACACTGCTGTATCACGCTCTTAACACAACAACAACACTGCTGTATCACGCTCTTAACACAACAACAACACTGCTGTATCACGCTCTTAACACAACACCAACACAACATCACTGCTGTATCACGCTCTTAACACAACACAACACAACAACACTGCTGTATCACGCTCTTAACACAACACCAACACAACAACACTGCTGTATCACGCTCTTAACACAACTACAACACAACAACACTGCTGTATCACGCTCTTAACACAACACCAACACAACAACACTGCTGTATCACGCTCTTAACACAACAACAACACTGCTGTATCACGCTCTCAACACCCTGGATCAAACCCTCGCCATTTCTTACCCTGAGTGACACGCACTTGAAGTGTCTTGAATGAGGACAACATTTCTTGCATTATATAATTTCCTCTAACTCAACCCTTCAATATATGTCAGACTTCTAAGATATGAATAATATTTAAACAAACTCTGTCTGGGAGATAATTTATCATCTAAGTCTGCGTCTAAAATCCTTATAAATGTATGCTGCTGAATTACTCATACGGGTTTAGTGCTTTTTGTAAATATATATAAATAATAATAATAATAAACATTTTTTGAATATAATATATAAACAACAACAGCAACAGCAGCAACAACAATAATAAAAACAGTAACAAACTATCCATAACCAATAATAAACTCTCCATAATCCGTAACAAACTTTCCGTAATCCGTAACAAACTCTCCATAATCCGTAACAAACTCTCCGTAATCCGTAACAAACTCTCCATAATCCGTAACAAACTCTCCATAATCCGTAACAAACTTTCCGTAACAAACTCTCCATAATCCGTAACAAACTCTCCATAATCCGTAACAAACTCCATAATCCGTAACAAGTTCACCGTAATCCGTAACAAACTCTCCATAATCCGTAACAAACTCTCCGTAATCCGTAACAAACTCTCCATAATCCGTAACAAACTCTCCGTAATCCGTAACAAACTCTCCATAATCCGTAACAAACTCTCCGTAATCCGTAACAAACTCTCCATAATCCGTAACAAACTTTCCGTAATCCGTAACAAACTCTCCATAATCCGTAACAAACTCTCCGTAATCCGTTACAAACTCTCCATAATCCGTAACAAACTCTCCATAATAAACTCTCCATAATCCGTAACAAACTCTCCGTAATCCGTAACAAACTCTCCATAACCTGTAACAAACTCTCCATAATAAACTCTCCATAACCGTAACAAACTCTCCATAATAAACTCTCCATAACCAGTAACAAACTCTCCTAACCAGTAACAAACTCTCCATAACCGTAACAAACTCTCCATAATAAACTCTCCATAATCCGTAACAAACTCTCCGTAATCCGTAACAAACTCTCCATAACCGTAACAAACTCTCCATAATAAACTCTCCATAACCTGTAACAAACTCTCCATAACAAACTCTCCATAATCCAGTAACAAACTCTCCATAACCAGTAATAAACACCGTAATCCGTTACAAACTCTCCATAATCCGTAACAAACTCTCCTAACTAAACTCTCCATAACCGTAAAAACTCTCCATAATCCAGTAACAAACTCTCCATAATCCAGTAACAAACTCTCCGTAACCGTAACAAACTCTCCATAACCGTAACAAACTCTCCGTAACTAAACTCTCCATAACCAGTAACAAACTCTCCATAACCAGTAACAAACTCTCCATAATCCGTAACAAATCTCGGTAATTGTACTAAATTCCTACAGTATCAAACACCAGTAACAAACTCTCCATAACCAAAAAAAAAAAAAAAAACCAGTAACAAACTCTCCAGAACCAGTAACAAACTCTCCATAACCAGTAACAAACTCTCCATAACCAGTAACAAACTCTCCATAACCAGTAATAAACACTCCGTAATCCGTAACAAACTCTCCATAACCAGTAACAAACTCTCCATAACCAGTAACAAACTCTCCATAACCAGTAACAAACTCTCCATAACCAGTAACAAACTCTCCATAACCAGTAACAAACTCTCCATAACCAGTAACAAACTCTCCAGAACCAGTAACAAACTCTCCATAACCAGTAACAAACTCTCCATAACCAGTAACAAACTCTCCATAACCAGTAATAAACACTCCGTAATCCGTAACAAACTCTCCATAACCAGTAACAAACTCTCCATAACCAGTAACAAACTCTCCATAACCAGTAACAAACTCTCCATAACCAATAACAAACTCTCCATAACCAGTAATAAACACTCCGTAATCCGTAACAAACTCTCCATAACCAGTAACAAACTCTCCATAACCAGTAACAAACTCTCCATAACCAGTAACAAACTCTCCATAACCAGTAACAAACTCTCCATAACCAATAACAAACTCTCCATAATCCGTAAGAATATCTCGGTAATTTGTGACGCCTTTAAATTGCCAGTATCAAACACGCAGACTGACAGGTGTTGCCTCGAAGTACCCATGTACAATATTGTGACTTTCCAGCACACTCACCTATATTAAAAACATAATGCCACAAACAGGTATTGATGTACACTTAAGGTAAATGTAACGCAAACACTGCCATTCACCCGGCCCATTTTTTTTTTTGGGGGGGGGAATGAAAATAAACGTTCACATATCATAAATAACGTCACTGAAGTCGACGAAATATGTGAGTTCCAAAGGGAATATGACAACCTATGGTGTTAGTTCATGGTTACAAAACGGAGCCCAGGAGCTGGATGTTGATTCCTACAAAATGTTAGGCGAGTATGAGTATAAATAGGCAATTACACACAGACACACATACACAGGGCTGCGAGTCGACCCCTGCAACCACGAATAGATGAGTACACACACACACACACACACACACACACGAAAATCGACCCATGCTATGAGAAGCTATGGGAATCGACCCCTTCAACCACAACTAGTTGAGCACAACTGGGCGAGTACACACAAATATAAACACAAACTAAAACTGTGAAGAAAACAAGGACTTAGAACTATTTACGGTGCCCATTGGCATGGTGGCTAAAGCTTTCGCTTCACACGGTGTGGTCTGGGTTCGATTCCCAGAGAGGGTAGAAACATTGGGCGTGTTTCTTTACACAGGTTGTCTATGTTCACCCATCAGTAAAATAGGTACCTGGGTGTTAGTGGACTGGTGTGGGTCGCATCCTGGGACAAAACTGACCTAATTTGCCCGAAATGCTCAGCATAACAAGCGGCTTTCTATATAGTAGTATATCATTGATGTCAACTAGGCCGGTATACCTTGTACATGTACTTGTAGTAAATAAAGATATTATATTATTATTATTAGAGGAAGTATGTCAAACCAAACACTAAAGATTCAAATAAACCATAAATTATGTACAAACATAAGAAAAGTGGAAATTTTGATAACAAACTGTAGACAAGAAGAGGACCAAATTTTTAATTAAAGGTTTTGACAAACAAACGAAGTGGGCAGAGCTAAAAATAAATAAATACGTAGATAAGAAATGCGAGAGTTTACAGAAGAGGTTACTTGATATAAAGCGGACTTATACCTAAAATAAATAATTTGAAATGAAGGTCATTGACATATCCATAGCTAAGAAGCAACTGATGGATACTGAAGAAACAGGTAAGATATCACAGAGGATTTTAAGAGAATGTGAAGAAGAAATATGCTATTCATTCAGTAAATATTTTCTAAGTCTATTACAAGAAGATAAACTTGCCAACAAATGGAAAAAAAGATACATTATGCCGAAATTTAATTAAACAAAACAAAAAAGAGGACAAGGCAGATCCTTTAAACAGAAAAGAGAACACTTAAAGATCGTAAACATAATTTTAAAATTTAATTTGATAGCAGCAAAATGCTATAAATCAAATCTTCCGGCAATGATAGTCGCAGAAATTATGGATGGACATTTGCTGGGATGTCAGAAAACAATTGAGCAGAGTTTGACCATGAAAGATTCAAGTAGAATCTACAAACATGGTATATTTTGTAATAATGCAAGTGACAGACGGTAGTTACTGCCACGCACGGAGTATGTCACTTTGTCCCGAGGTCACTGTCACTTTGTGCCAGGTCACTGTCACTTGTGCGAGGTCACTGTCACCCGCGGTCACATTGTGCCGCAGGGTCACTGTCACTTTGTGCCGCAGGTCACTGTCACTTTGTGCCGCAGGTCACTGTCACTTTGTGCCGCAGGTCACTGTCACTTTGTGCCGCAGGTCACTGTCACTTTGTGCCGCAGGTCACTGTCACTTTGTGCCGCAGGGATTACTGCTTGCCCCGATAATGTAGTCAGTCTGTATAAATAACTTACCAGAAAAATAAAAACAATTATGAGCATGTTTGCAGAAGACAAAAATCTAAGCAAAGCAGAAAAAATCTGTAAATCCCTACAAGAAGAAGACAGATAATGATAAAATTTACTTAGTGATGCAATAGAATGAAGAAAATCTTGAGAGAAATATAATGATAAAATAATGAGGAGAGAAGAGAAGAGTAGAAAAAAATTGTAGAGAAAGAAAAAGATAAAAAAGATAATAGAGAGAGAGAGAGAGAGAGAGAGAGAGAGAGAGAGAGAGAGAGAGAGAGAGAGAGAGAGAGAGAGAGAGAGAGATCTTAGAGTCATTGTCGACAAATACTGTTACCAGAAAATCACCTTAATGAAACTCATATACTACTTTATCAGAGATGGGTGAATAAAGAGGTATGTGCAATAGTGTATTGGTATGGGAAAGTAAAACAAAAATATAGATGAGCCAGAGGTGAGCGTGAGACACTTACAAATTACTATGTTACAAAGAACAAGTGAACACCAAGAATGTTTCGTCGACGTAACAAGAGGAAAAAAGACAACATGATAATTATATATAAGGAGAAGATAGGACAAAAGTGTGCTGATACGAACTGTGGTTTCAGTGAAGCTTGTGCTAACTTCCCCTGTGTTCAGAAACATATAAAACTGCAAGACTTTTATTAAAACTGCGGTGATCTAGCGGTGAGAGCACTGCTCACCTGCTACTTGAAGGACTTACCTGCCATGGGTTCGAGTCATGTCTGTTATCTGCAATATAGGCTCATGAAAGAATAGATAATGTTGATATTTACAGGGAGAACAAAAACCTACGGTTGTAACATGAGGGAGAAAAAAAAAGATGTCGAAAAAATGTTAAAAACTCTAAGAGAATGGTAGGAGGAGGCAATTGTTGATGAGAGATGGTACAGAGAGTTACAACTGGAAATTAAAACAATGACGAATACTGAAGAAGGACCACCACTAACATGACACTGCTCGTTTAACTTGAAGTTTAAACTGTTAACGCACACACACACACACACACACACACACACACACACAACAATCAAGGACCAGGTAATCAGGCTGAGGAAGGAAGGAGGGAACATCACAAGAAACGACAAAGAAGTATGTGAAGAACTAAACACGAGATTTAAGGAAGTACTTCCATTGAACACAGAATGGACTCCAGCAAGAGTACACCAAGAAGTGTTGGTGTACTCTTGTGACTTGCGAATGGTCCAAGACGGACCGAAACGTCGTCATAACCTTTTCTCTCTCCTATGTTCGGGTTATTTGTGTTGTGTTGTGAAGTGACACAACCGAGGAGGAGGTGAAGAGGCTGCTAAGTGAACTAGATACCTTAAAGGCGGCAGGACCGGACAACATCTCTCCGTAGGAACCTGAGAGAGGGAGCAGAAGCGCAGTGTGTGCCACTAACAACAATCTTCAACACATCTATCGAAACAGGGCAACTACCTGAGGTGTGGAAGACAGCGATTGTAGTCAAAATACATGTCACTGACATGTATTGGTGGAACACCTAGATAGAAATGAGCTTATACATGATAACCAGCACGGCTTCAAGGAGGAGAAATCCTGTGTCACAAACCTCCTGGAGTTTTACGACAAGGTGACAGAAGTAAGACAGGAGAGAGAGAGGTGGGTAGACTGTATTTTCTTGAACTGTAAGAAGGCTTTCGACACACTTCCGCACAAGAGATTAGCGCAAAATCTAAAGGAGCAGGCAGGAATAATAGGATCAGAGAATACCTGACAAAAAGGCAACAACGAGTGATGGTACGTGACGAAGTGTCAGAGGAGGCGCCTGTGACGAGCGGGTTCCACAAGGGTCAGTCCTAGGGCCGGTGCTGTTTCTGGTATATGTGAATGACATGACGGAAGGGTTAGATTCAGAGGCGTTCCTGTTTGCAGACGATATGAAGCTAATGCGGAGAATTCAAGTGGATGAGGATCAGGTAGGACAACAAAGGGATCTGGAGAAGCTGCAAACCTGGTCTAACAATTGGCTCCTGGAGTTTAGCCCCACCAAGTGCGAAGTCATGAAGATTGAAGGCCAAAGAAGACCGCAGACGGAATACAAACTCGGGGAATGGGAGAAGAGCCAAAGGCTGCACACCTCACTCAAGGAAAAGGATCATGGGGTGAGTATCATATCAAGCACATCTGAAGCACACATCAAGCAAATAACTGCTGCAGCATATGGGCGCCTGGCAAACCTAAGAATAGCGTTTCGACACCTGAGTAAGGAGTATGCAGCACTAGTATGGAACCCACACCTGGTCACGTTAAGAAATTAGAGACAGTGTAAAGGTTTGTAACAAGACTAGTCCCGGAGCTAAGGGGTATGTCCTACGAAGAGAGGTTAAGGGAAATCAACCTGACGACACTGGAGGACAGGAGGTATAGGGACGGAAATAAATGGTATAAAATACCGATACAATGGAAAAATAAACACATAAGCAGTATAATGTGATCCTTTATTGACAACGTTTCGCCCACGCAGTGGGCTTTATCAAGTCACCTGGGTGAAAGGTACGAGAGTATTTATAGGCTGGAATCAGGTGGAGAATGCTGGGTAGGTTGGATCTGAACCTGCATGTGACAATCTTCCGAGTAGGGTGATAGAGTCTAGGACCTTGGGCAGCTGTTTCTGGTATATGTGAATGACTTAACGGAAGGGATAGATTCAGAACAGTCCCTATTTACAGACGACGTGAAGTTAATGCGGAGAATTTAAGTGGACGAGGATCAGGTAGGATTACAAAGGATCTGGACAAGCTGCAAGCCTGGTCCAGCAACTGGCTCCTGGAGTTTAACCCACCAAGTGCAAAGTCATGAAGATTGGGGAAGGTCAATGAAAACCGCAAACAGAGTACAGGCTACTGGGCCAAAGACTGCAAACCTCACTCAAGAAAAAGATCTTGGGATGAGTATAATACCAAGCACATCTCCTGAGGCGCACATCAATCAAATAACAGCTAAGGGGTATGTTCTACGAGGAGAGGTTAAGGGAAATCAATCTGATGACACTGAAGGACAGGAGGGATAGTGGGGATATGATAACGACATATTAAATACTGTGAGGAATTGACATGGTGGATAGGGACAGGATGTTTCAGAGATGGTACACAGAAACAAGGGTCACAATTGGAAATTGAAGCCTCAGATGAATTGCAGGGATCTTAGGAAGTATTTCTTAAGTCATAGAGTTGTCAGGAAGCGGAACAATCTGGAGAGTGATGTAGTGGAAACAGGATCCATACATAGCTTTAAGAAGAGATACGATAAAGCTCATGGAGCAGGGAGAGTGGACCTAGTACCGACTAGCGAAGAGTGGGGCCAGCAGCTGTGACTCGACCCTTGCAACAAATAGGTAAGAACACACACACACACAACACACACGCACACACACACACACACCACACCACACACACACACACACACACACACACACCACACAGCACACACACACACACACAGACAGGAGCAGAAACACTCAGCCACAGCAAGCAGACACTGGACATGCACTAGCAACACGAATATGGACAAACCACACACAGCACAGCACACACACACACACACGACAGCACACACAACAACACACACGCCACACACACACCACGCACACACACACATACACACACATCACACGACACACACACCCACACACACACGCACACCACACACACGCACACACACACACACACACACACACACACACACACACACACACACACACACACACACACACACACACACACACACACACACACACACACACAAACCTCCTGGAGTTTTATGACAAGGTAACAGAAGTAAGACACGAGAGAGAAGGGTGGGTACTGCATTTTCTTGGACTGCAAGAAGGTCTTCGATACAGTTCCTCACAAGAGATTAGTACAGAAGCTAGAGGATCAGGCACGTATAACAGGAAGGGCACTGCAATGGATCAGAGAATACCTGACAGGGAGGCAACGAGTCATGGTACGTGATGAGGTATCACAGTGGGCGCCTGTGACGAGCGGGGTCCCACAGGGGTCAATCCTAGGAAAAGTGTTATTTTTGGTATATGTGAATGACATGATGGAAGGGATAGACTCAGAAGTGTCTCTGTTCGCAGATGATGTGAAGTTAATGAGGAGAATTTAACAGATGAGGATCAGGCAGGACTACAAAGAGACCTGGACAGGCAACTTGCTTCTCGAATTTAACCCGCTAAATGCAAAGTCATGAAGATCGGGGAAGGGCAAAGAAGACCGCAGACAGAGTATAGGCTAGGTGGCCAATGACTGCAAACCTCACTCAAGGAGAAAGATCTTGGGGTGAGTATAACACCGAGCACGTCTCCGGAAGCACACATCAACCAGATAACTGCTGCAGCATATGGGCGACTGGCAAACCTGAGAATAGCGTTCCGTTACTTAGAAGGAATCGTTCAAACACTGTACACCGTGTACGTCAGGCCCATATGGAGTATGCAGCACCAGTTTGGAACCCACACCTGGTCAAGCACGTCAAGAAATTGAGAAAGTGCAAAGGTTTGCAAAAAGGTTAGTTCGAGCTAAGGGAAATGTCCTATGAAGAAAGGTTAAGCGAAATCGGCCTGACGACACTGGAGGACAGAAGGGTTAGGGCAGACATGATAACGACATACAAAATACTGCGTGGAATAGATAAGGTGGACAGAGACAGGATCTTCCAGAGAAGGGACACAGAAACAAGGGGTCACAATTGGAAGTTGAAGACTCAGAGGAGTATTTCTTCAGTCATAGAGTTGTCAGGAAGTGGAACAGTCTAGCAAGTGATGTAGTGGAGGCAGGAACCATACATAGCTCAAGGAGCAGGGAGAGAGAGGACCTAGTAGCGATAAGTGAAGAGGCGGGGCCAGAGCTAAGTCTCGACCCCTGCAACCACAATTAGATGAGTACAATTAGGCGAGTACACACACACACACACACAGGAGCTATGACTCGACCCCTGCAACCACAACTAGGTGAGTACACACACACACACACATACATACAACAGGCCTAGTGTCAAATCGACATGTGCCTAGGACAAAATGGTAACTAACACACACACACGCACGCACGCACACATACACACAAAGAGACTTCAAACAGACCTGGACAAGCTTGACAGCTGATCTAGCAACTGGCTTCTCGAATTTAATCCCACCAAATGCAAAGTCATGAAGATCGGAGAAGGGCAAAGAAGACCGCTGACAGAGTACAGGCTAGGTGGACAAAGGCTACAAACCTCGTTAAAGGAGAAAGACCTTGGGGTGAGTATAACACCAAGCACGTCTCCGGAAACACACATCAACCAGATAACTGCGGCAGCATACGGGCGACTGGCAAACCTAAGATTAGCGTTCCGTTACCTCAACAAGGAATCGTTCAAGACACTGTACACCGTGTACGTCAGGCCCATACTAGAGTATGCAGCACCAGTCTGGAACCCACACCTGGTCAAGCACGTCAAGAAATTAGAGAAAGTGTAAAGGTTTGCGACAAGGCTAGTTCCACAACTCAGGGGACTGTCCTATGAAGAAAGGTTGAGGGAAATAGGACTAACAACACTGGAGGACAGAAGGGTTAGAGGAGACATGATAACGACATACAAAATACTGCAGGGAATCGACAAGGTAGACAGTGACAGGATGTTCCAGAGAGGGAACACAGAAACAAGGGGGCACAACTGGAAGCTGAAGACTCAGATGAATCAAAGGGATGTTAGGAAGCATTTCTTCAGCCATAGAGTAGTCAGGAAGTGGAAGTCTAGCGAACGATATAGTGGAGGCGGGAACCATACATAGTTTTAAGACAAGGTATGATAAAGCTCATGGAGCAGGGAGATCAGAGACCCAGTAGCGGACAGCGAATAGGCGGGGCCAGGAACTGAGTCTCGACCCCTGCAACCACAATTAGGTGAGTACAATTATGTGAGTACACGCACGCACGCACACACACACACACACACACACACACACAAACACACACACACACACATACACACACACACACACACACACACACACATTGAAATTGGTTCGGGCAATTATTTTGATATAACAATTCACTGTTTGAATTTCGTGGATGCACCTAGCTGGCATTTTAGATAAAAACATACATACGGTAAAAAATATATATGGTTAGCGATGACTCCGACATTAATATGACAAATGTGCCAACAATTTCAATGGTGGATGCTCTCTACATTTTTATACTGATGGAATGTTACACTACAAAATAAAAAACTATATCAGTACATAAAGTGTGAGAATAATAGTTGGGTGTGTCAGGGGTGGGTGTTGGTGAGGGTGTCAGGGGTGGGTGTTGGTGAGGGTGTGTCAGGGGTGGTGTTGGTGAGGTGTCAGGGTGGGTGTTGGTGAGGGTGTCAGGGTGGGTGTTGGTGAGGGTGTGTCAGGGTGGGGTGTTGGTGAGGGTGTGTCAGGGGTGGGTGTTGGTGAGGGTGTGTCAGGGGTGGGTGTTGGTGAGGGTGTGTCAGGGGTGGGTGTTGGTGAGGTGTGTCAGGGGTGGGTGTTGGTGAGGGTGTGTCAGGGTGGGTGTTGGTGAGGGTGTGTCAGGGTGGGTGTTGGTGAGGGTGTGTCAGGGTGGGTGTTGGTGAGGGTGTGTCAGGGGTGGGTGTTGGTGAAGGGTGTGTCAGGGGTGGTGTTGGTGAGGGTGTGTCAGGGGTGGGTGTTGGTGAGGGTGTGTCAGGGGTGGGTGTTGGTGAGGGTGTGTCAGGGTGGGTGTTGGTGAGGGTGTGTCAGGGGTGGGTGTTGGTGAGGGTGTGTCAGGGGTGGGTGTTGGTGAGGGTGTGTCAGGGGTGGGTGTTGGTGAGGGTAGTTGTGGTAGTGATTGTTGTGCAGGTAGTGGTGTTGATGGTAGTGATTGTTGTGCTGGCAATGGTGTTGATGGTAGTGATGATAGTTGTGGTGGTGAAAGGTTCGATGTTAACTGGGAGTGGTGGTGGGTGTGGTTGAGGAGACAGTGGTCAAACAATAGTGGTAAGAGTGGAACTAGCAGACACAGAGGTCTCCTCTCCAAGTTTTACTTGGCTTTGCATTATGTAGCACCAATGTGTTATTATTACTACATGAAGACTGTCATCACCCAGGCCTCCAGAAATGTTATCATTGCTACATGAAGACTGTCATCACCCAGGCCTCCAGAGGTGTTATTATTGCTACATGAAGACTGTCACCACCCAGGCCTCCAGAGGTGTTATTATTACTACATGAAGACTGTCACCACACAGGCCTCCAGAGGTGTTATTATTGCTACATGAAGACAGTCACCACCCAGGCCTCAGAGGTGTTATTATTGCTACATGAAGACTGTCACCACCCAGGCCTCCAGAGGTTTTATTACTACATGAAGACTGTCACCACCCAGGCCTCCAGAGGTGTTATTATTGCTACATGAAGACTGTCACCACCCAGGCCTCCAGAGGTGTTATTATTGCTACATGAAGACTGTCACCACCCAGGCCTCCAGAGGTGTTATTATTACTACATGAAGACTGTCACCACCCAGGCCACCAGAGGTGTTATTATTACTACATGAAGACTGTCACCACCCAGGCCTCCAGAGGTGTTATTATTGCTACATGAAGACAGTCACCCCCAGGCCTCCAGAGGTGTTATTATTGCTACATGAAGACTGTCACCACCCAGGCCTCCAGAGGTGTTATTATTCTACATGAAGACTGTCACCACCCAGGCCTCCAGAGGTGTTATTATTGCTACATGAAGACTGTCACCACCCAGGCCTCCAGAGGTGTTATTATTACTACATGAAGACTGTCACCACCCAGGCATCCAGAGGTGTTATTATTACTACATGAAGACTGTCACCACCCAGGCCTCCAGAGGTGTTATTATTGCTACATGAAGACAGTCACCCCCCAGGCCTCCAGAGGTGTTATTATTGCTACATGAAGACTGTCACCACCCAGGCCTCCAGAGGTGTTATTATTGCTACATGAAGACTGTCACCACCCAGGCCTCCAGAGGTGTTATTATTGCTACATGAAGACTGTCGCCACCCAGGCCTCCAGAGGTGTTATTATTGCTACATGAAGACTGTCGCCACCCAGGCCTCCAGAGGTGTTATTATTGCTACATGAAGACTGTCACCACCCAGGCATCCAGAGGTGTTATTATTGCTACATGAAGACTGTCACCACCCAGGCCACCAGAGGTGTTATTATTGCTACATGAAGACTGTCACCACCCAGGCCTCCAGAGGTGTTATTATTGCTACATGAAGACTGTCACCACCCAGGCCACCAGAGGTGTTATTATTGCTACATGAAGACTGTCACCACCCAGGCCTCCAGAGGTGTTATTATTACTACATGAAGACTGTCACCACCCAGGCCACCAGAGGTGTTATTATTGCTACATGAAGACTGTCGCCACCCAGGCCTCCAGAGGTGTTATTATTGCTACATGAAGACTGTCGCCACCCAGGCCTCCAGAGGTGTTATTATTGCTACATGAAGACTGTCACCACCCAGGCCTCCAGAAGTGTTATTATTGCTACATGAAGACTGTCACCACCCAGGCCTCCAGAGGTATTATTATTGCTACATGAAGACTGTCACCACCCAGGCCTCCAGAGGTGTTATTATTGCTACATGAAGACTGTCACCACCCAGGCCTCCAGAGGTATTATTATTGCTACATGAAGACTGTCACCACAAAGGCCTCCAGAGGTGTTATTATTATTGTTACATGTCTGTCTGTCTGTTTGTCAGTCTCTCTTTCTCTCTCTCTCTCAACTCTATTTTCCTGTTGTTTATCTATCCATGGCAGTAGGCAGGTGGTCTAGGAGGATCGATGCCCTGGGCCATTAGCGTGTGTATCAACGCAGTTTCCCACCAAGTTGTACCAGGATTTGTTGTTCAATAAAAGATATTGAAGTTGAAAGCGTTGTCCATTATGGCCTGTTAGACTCACCCACCCAGTGATGGGTGAACGTTGCAGTGTGTAGGAAGGACTCTGTGATGCTCAGTGTGAGTGACTGTCAGGGCTCACGAAAATACGGAAGAGTGCACTATTGTCAATACGTGCTAGAACAGTGTAAACCATTATGGGGGAAACTAGAGCAGTGTAAACCATTATGGTTGAAACTAGAACAGTGTAAACCCTTATGGGGGGAAACTAGAACAGTGTAAACCATTATGGGGGGAAACTAGAACAGTGTAATCCATTATGGGGGAAACTAGAACAGTGTAAACCATTATGGGGGAAACTAGAACAGTGTAAACCATTATGGTCGGAAACTAGAACAGTGTAAACCATTATGGGGGAAACTAGAACAGTGTAATCCATTATGGGGGAAACTAGAACAGTGTAAACCATTATGGGGGAAACTAGAACAGTGTAAACCATTATGGGGGAAACTAGAACAGTGTAAACCATTATGGTCGGAAACTAGAACAGTGTAAACCATTATGGGGGAAACTAGAACAGTGTAAACCATTATGAGGGGAAACTAGAACAGTGTAATCCATTATGGGGGAAACTAGAGCAGAGTAAACCATTATGGGGGAAACTAGAGCAGAGTAAACCATTATGGGGGAAACTAGAGCAGAGTAAACCATTATGGGGGAAACTAGAGCAGAGTAAACCATTATGGGGGAAACTAGAGCAGAGTAAACCATTATGGGGGAAACTAAAGCAGAGTAAACCATTATGGGGCAAAACTAGAGCAGAGTAAACCATTATGAAGGCATACTAGAGCAGAGTAAACCATTATGAGAGCCTGCTAGAGCAGAGTAAACTATGAAGGCATACTAGAATAGAGTAAACTATGAAAGCATACTAGAGCAATGTAAACTATGAAGCCATACTAGAGCAATGTAAACTAAGAAGGCATACTAGAGCAGAGTAAACTATGAAGGCATACTAGAGCAGAGTAAACTATAAAGGCATACCAGAGCAGAGTAAACTATGAAGGCATACTAGAGCAGAGTAAACTATGAAGGCATACTAGAGCAGAGTAAACTATTATGAAGGCATACTAGAGCAGTGTAAACTATGAAGGCATACTATAGCAGTGTAAACTATTATGAAGGCATACTAGAACAGTGTAAACTATGAAGGCATACTAGAGCAGTGTAAACTATTATGAAGGCATACTAGAGCAGTGTAAACTATGAAGGCATACTAGAGTAGAGTAAACTATGAAGGCATACTAGAGCAGTGTAAACTATGAAGGCATACTAGAGCAGTGTAAACTATTATGAAGGCATACTAGAACAGTGTAAACTATTATGAAGGCATACTAGAGCAGTGTAAACTATGAAGGCATACTAGAGTAGAGTAAACTATGAAGGCATACTAGAGCAGAGTAAACTATTATGAAGGCATACTAGAGCAGTGTAAACTATGAAGGCATACTATAGCAGTGTAAACTATTATGAAGGCATACTAGAGCAGTGTAAACTATGAAAGCATACTAGAGCAGTGTAAACTATTATGAAGGCATACTAGAGCAGTGTAAACTATGAAGGCATACTATAGCAGAATGTGAAGCTATAAGTGAAGGCATACTAGAGCAGTGTAAACTATATGAAGGCATACTAGAAAGGTAAACTATGAAGCATACTGAGCAGTGTAAACTATTATGAAGGCATACTAGAGCAGTGTAAACTATGAAAGCATACTAGAGCAGTGTAAACTATTATGAAGGCATACTAGAGTAGAGTAAACTATGAAGGCATACTAGAGCAGTGTAAACTATTATGAAGGCATACTAGAGTAGAGTAAACTATGAAGGCATACTAGAGCAGTGTAAACTATTATGAAGGCATACTAGAGCAGTGTAAACTATGAAGACATACTTGAGCAGTGTGAAATAACTAGTCTAATTCTACTTGTACAACAACAACAACAACTACTACTAATGGGTGGTTCATGGGTAACTGATCCTTCAGAACAGTACGCAGACTCAGGTCTGTGTTCCAGCGGCCACAATTAGGTCATACTTTGTATCAAGTTATTGTTCCACCTCCTGCCACAGACCTCATGACATTTTGTCATTAATAGGTCACTATTCATTACCTGGGTCACTCTGCATTACTGGTCACTTTGTATTACTGGTCACTTTGCATTACTGGTCAATTAGTATTACTGGTCACTTTGTATTACTGGTCACTTTGTATTACAGTTAATGGTTCGAATGGTCCTCCTGTGAGTGTACCTCACTACACTACCACTGTGAGTGTACCTCACTACACTACCACTGTGAGTGTACCTCACTACACTACCACTGTGAGTGTACCTCACTACACTACCACTGAGTGTACCTCACTACACTACCACTGTGAGTGTACCTCACTACACTACCACTGTGAGTGTACCTCACTACACTACCACTGTGAGTGTACCTCACTACACTACCACTGTGAGTGTACCTCACTACACTACCACTGTGAGTGTACCTCACTACACTACCCTGTGAGTGTACCTCACTACACTACCACTGTGAGTGTACTCACTACACTACCAGGTGAGTGTACCTCACTACACTACCACTGTGAGTGTACTTCACCACACTACCAGTGTGAGTGTACCTCACTACACTACCACTGTGAGTGTACCTCACTACACTACCACTATGAATGTACCTCACTACACTACCACTGTGAGTGTACCTCACTACACTACCACAATGAATGTACCTCACTACACTACCACTGTGAGTGTACCTCACTACACTACCACTGTGAGTGTACCTCACTACACTACCACTGTGAGTGTACCTCACTACACTACCACAATGAATGTACCTCACTACACTACCACTGTGATGTACCTCACTACACTACCACTGAAATGTACCTCACACACTACCACTGTGAGTGTACCTCACTACACTACCACGTGAGTGTACCTCACTACACTACCACTGTGAGTGTACCTCACTACACTACCACTGTGAGTGTACTCACTACACTACCACTGTGAGTGTACCTCACTACACTACCACTGTGAGTGTACCTCACTACACTACCACTGTGAGTGTACCTCACTCACTACCACAACTGAGAGTGAGTGTACCTCACTATACTACCACTGTGAGGGAGTGTACCTCACTATACTACCACTGTGAGGGAGTGTACCTCACTATACTACCACTGTGGAGTGTACCTCACTACACTACCACATAATGTACCTCACTACACTACCACTGTGAGTGTACCTCACTACACTACCACAATGAGTGTACCTCACTACACTACCACTGTGAGTGTACCTCACTACACTACCACATGATGTACCTCACTACACTACCACTGGAGTGTACCTCACTACACTACCACTGATGTACCTCACTACACTACCACTGTAGGATGTACCTCACTACACTACCACTGAGTGTACCTCACTACACTACCACTGTGAGTGTACCTCACTACACTACCACTATGGATGTGCTACCTCACTTACCCACTCACACTTTAATGTACCTTACTATACCACTGAGTGTACCTCACTACACTACCACTATGAATGTACCTCACTACACTACCACTGAGTGTACCTCACTACACTACCACTGAGTGTACCTCACTACACTACCACTGTGAGTGTACCTCACTACACTACCACTGAGTGTACCTCACTACACTACCACTGAGTGTACCTCACTACACTACCACTGTGAGTGTACCTCACTACACTACCACTATGAATGTACCTCACTACACTACCACTGAGTGTACCTCACTACACTACCACTGTGAGTGTACCTCACTACACTACCACTGAGTGTACCTCACTACACTACACTGAGTGTACCTCACTCACTACCACTGTGAGTGTACCTCACTACATTACCGCTATGAAATGTACCTCACTACACTACCACAAGTGAATGTACCTCACTACAGTACTACTGTGAGTGTACCTCACTTCAATACCACTGTGAGTGTACCTCACTACACTACCACTGTGAGTGTACCTCACTACAGTACTACTGTGAGTGTACCTCACTACACTACCACTGTGAGTGTACCTCACTACACTACCACTGTGAGTGTACCTCACAACACTACCACTGTAAGTGTACCTCACTATATACCCACTGTGAGGAGTGTACCTCACTAACTACCACTGTGAAGTGTACCCTCACTAGTCTACTACACACTGTGAGGAGTGTACCTCACTAACTACCACTGTAGAGTGTACCTCACTAACTACCACTGTGAGGTAGTGAAAATGTACCTCACTAACTACCACTGTGAGGAGTGTACCTCGAGTAACATACACGTGAGGATGTAAAGTGAGTGACCTCATAGAGCTACACTGAAGTAGGAGTGATCACTTACTACCACTGTGAGAGTGTACCTCACTAGTACTACCACTGAATAGAGGAGTGTACCTCATAACTAGGCACTGTAGTGAGGTAGGTCACTATACTACACTGTAGAGGAGTGTACTAGTAACTACACGTGAGGAGTGAATAGTGAGGAGTGTACTAAGATACAGTGAGGAGGTAGTGAGAATAGGATGATGTGAGGTAGAGTGAAAGTAGGAGTGATGGTGAGGTAAGTAAGTAGGAGTGATAGTGAGGTAAGTAGTAGAGGTATAGTGAGGAAGTGAGAAGTAGGAGTGATAGGAGTGTAAGTGAGAATAGGAGTGTAGGAGGTAAGTGAAAGTAGGAGTGATAGTGAGGTAAGTGAGAGTAGGAGTGATAGTGAGGTAAGTGAGAGTGAGTGATGTGAGGTGTGAAAGTAGGAGTGATAGTGAGGTAAGTGAGAAGTAGAGTGAAGTGAGTAGTGGAAGAGAGTGATAGTGAGGTAAGTAGTAGGAGTGATAGTGAGGTAAGAGTAGAGAAGTAGGAGTGATAGTGAGGTAAGTGAGAAGTAGGAGTGATAGTGAGGTAAGTGAGAAGTAGGAGTGATAGTGAGGTAAGTGAGAAGTAGGAGTGATAGTGAGGTAAGTTAGAAGTAGGAGTGATAGTGAGGTAAGTGAGAAGTAGGAGTGATAGTGAGGTAAGTGAGAAGAGGGTGATAGTGAGTAGTAGAAGTGGAGTGAAGTAGGAGTGATAGTAAAGTGGTAAGTGAGAAGTAAGGAGGTAAGTGAGGAGTGATAGTGAGAAGGTAGGAGTGATAGTGAGGTAAGTAGAAGTAGGAGTGATAGTGAGGTAAGTGAGAAGTAGGAGTGATAGTGAGGTAAGTGGAAGTAGGAGTGATAGTGAGGTAAGTGAGAAGTAGGAGTGATAGTGAGGTAAGTGAGAAGTAGGAGTGATAGTAGGTAAGGAAGTAGGAGGATAGTAGGTAAGTGAGAAGTAGGAGTGATAGTGAGGTAAGTGAGAAGTAGGAGTTATAGTGAGGTAAGTTAGAAGTAGGAGTGATAGTGAGGTAAGTGAGAAGTAGGAGTGATAGTGAGGTAAGTGAGAAGTAGGAGTGATAGTGAGGTAAGTGAGAAGTAGGAGTGATAGTGAGGTAAGTGAGAAGTAGGAGTGATAGTGAGGTAAGTGAGAAGTAGGAGTGATAGTGAGGTAAGTGAGAAGTAGGAGTGATAGTGAGGTAAGTGAGAAGTAGGAGTGATAGTGAGGTAAGTGAGAAGTAGGAGTGATAGTGAGGTAAGTGAGAAGTAGGAGTGATAGTGTGTGAGAAGTAGCCCATCCAGGACTTCATTTTGGGTATGGAGTCTAAAATCATACGGTGCTGAAAAAGCACATACATTGTTTTTAAAACATATGTTTTCAATATGTATGTAAAATTTCCTAAACTATGACGCTTTCGTGGTCAATGTAATATAGTAAAAATTAACAATTAATTGAAAAAACTTAATAAAAAGTATTTGCACCAAGGGGAGCGTTAGCCCCCTTAGTCCATTAGGGGCAGTGAGGAGCATGGTGCAGGGTAGCGAAACAGAGAGGGGTAGTAGTAATGGGTAGAAATGAAGAAGCGAGGGGTAGGTGTGAGAAAGTGTTAGGAGGGTCAGCGAGGGAGTGTGGGTGAGGGAGTAGGAGTTAAGGGAAACTTGTCTGGGTATTATCCCTCAGTGAGCAGGTCCAGCGCCCCCTGGCAAGAATCAGGGACAGATTAGGTCCTCCTTAGCTACGAGATTTGCCTCTAACAAGGAACGAATAATACCTCCTTATTTACATATTCTAAACTCTCCATTTGTCTCACCCACATATATACGCTGCCCTGGATCACATAACACCAGTGGCCTAGTGAGGCGTACACGGGAACACATATGCTATTGATGGAGTTGTGGAGAGGGAAGTATGGATGATGTAGCGAGAGGGAGGCTGAGGATGGAGGACGGTCTTCTGTGACCTTTCATCTCGGGTCTTCGCCGGGATTACCTCTACGAGTTTTCTTCAGCTTTGTCTTGGGCATGTAAATATACTCAAGGTGAGGTGGTCACTACAGGCGTCACCACCTCCCAAACACATGCCGTCTTTGGCCCTTAAGAACACCGTGTGTAGAGGTTAATATCCAGTTGCCACGAGGGCTGATAATCGCTGCTGAAAGCCCTCTTGGCGGCCTACTCAAAGAGGAGGAGGTGAATGGTAGGGCCGGGCAGCGATGCAAGATACCTGTGCCAGGGACAAAGGCGCCACGCACCGCCCAGGAATTACGCTAATATCAGGTGCTCAACACCTGTAAAGACCTCTCAAGACCCAAGAAAACGCCTGAGCGGCTTCTGGAGACGCCCTGTTGGAGAACTGTGGGGAAGACGTTGGGAGAGTAGGAGGAGGAAGAGTATGTAGTGGTGATGAGGGTCCCGGCGCCTCTAGTCAACGATTTGTCACTAATCTGTGAATGCGGGGGTTGAGGCATCACTCCTGGCCCTGCCTCCTAAGCTTCGTCAACTGGCATTACTGATTTCTGGCCTCTTGATTCCTATCATATCTGCTCTTAAAATAGTGCATAAATTTGGCCTCTATCACTTCTACATCCAGTTCTTTACTGCCACTCAGAGGCTAAAATAGTAATAGCATTCATTGGTGTAACTCATCTGTGTTGTAAGCTTCCAGCTGTCCCTTTCTTCCTAGTCACTGAATTTCAAACAATCCATTTTTATCCTTCCTATCATTTTTTCTGAGTATGGTAGAAGGAAACCCACATGTAGACAAAGATAAGAGAATAATGGAGCTGTGTATTTCAATCTCGATCTGACATTCTCATCAGCAGAAGTGCAGATTAGACATATCCATTGCTGTTATTTCCTAAGTGCAGTTTTTGCTTCTTAGTTTATTGTGACCCCATATCCATCTTGTGGAGGGTAGAGGCTAGTTTATTGTGCGTCTCATATCCATCTTGTGGAGGGTAGAGGCTAGTTTATTGTGACCCTCCATCATCTATCCTCTTTTGTGGAGGAGTGGGCCCAAGAGCTAGTTTTGATTGTACTAACCCATATCCATCTCTGTGGAGGGTAGACGCCAAGAGCTATATTGTGACCTATCCACCTGGAAGTACATAGTTGATTGTACAACCCATATCCATCCTGTGGAGGGTAACGCAAGAGCTTATGGATCCACAAAAGGCCTAGAAATTAGGCCACAAAGTTAGCAGAAGGACGTCTGGATTTACATCCACAACTGTTGCCAGTAAATTTAAGGTATTTGCTTAATATTTCTGGTTCCTTATTTTTATTAATAAGATACTTGACATTTACATTATACTGTCCTCTCTATAGTCCTCAATAAGTGGACAGTGAAGTAAACATTGATGAAGAAAGTGACCATAAGGCTGACCACATACTTTGCATTTAGTTTGATCATCTGTGTGTCTGCCAAACTGTGTCTGCAAAACTGGCAGACAACTACAACATCAGTCAGTCTGCTCTGTAAATATGTTTATTTACGTTCGTGTTATTATAGTGAGTGATAGATCTACTTAGGCTGCTAACTGCAGTCCTATGACATTCACTTTCATTATTTAATTTTCCTCTCCTAATATTATTTCTAATGATAGACGAAGTTATACGAAAGTTTAGGTACTTTATTTGGTTAATTTATCAACATTATCATGAAGGACTAATTCAGCGTGAGAATAAAAAAAATGAAACAGGGGGCATGTGGGTATCAGTCCCAGTTGTTTATGTGGGAGTGGGGCTTCTGTGTGTGTATATGTACTTGCGTTAGTGAATAATCTAGGCACTGGTGTACACTTCTTCAATGGGTACTTGGTAATTATGTCCAATTGAAGTAGTGTTTTGATATATAACCGTTGTTTCCGGTATCTTCCTTCTGAACGGATCTTCCATTTTGTTCTTTCAGATCTTCCAGTTGTATCGTGTGGTTACAATATCTCACATGCTAGAAAATGGCGGAGCTCTCTGTACATAGTGTATCTAACTGATCGTTTATGTTCAATTATTCTAGTTGAGAGACCACGACCAGTCTCAACCACTAACTCACCAATGATGCATATCACGCAGCAGCATTTGTGAGTTAGTGGGTTAGTAGTTTTTGTTAGCTTTAGCGAATCCAGCTTGGATAAACCAATAATGATTTTGGATGGATGGTTACTATACAAACGCATACAGTTAACCGTGTGGGTTTATTTTCTGTATATCGTAAAGAGTGTTTTAGGTTCTGCTCCCATTCAATTTTGAATTTAATAGAGAGAAATAATAGATTTAATTTCTAAAAGTTGTTGAAATCACCATCCATTTCTGGTTACATACCGTGAAAACGTCATCAAGGTATCTATATCAGATATATGTCTGGTGGTTTAATTTGCCGGAGTAGATTTTTCTCAAAATATTCCACGTAAAGGTTGGATAGTGGGCGTCCCATACTACGCTCGTATCTCTGTTTGCAAAATTCATATTTAATGAATCTTCTGAGATCAGTGATTTTTGGATACTGAGTGAAAATTAGTGTTACAAGTATTGAAGTTTCCTTTTGAAAAATTCTAGAAGAGTGGTGAACAATGATTGAAGCTCCTAATTTAACATTTCCTTGCTATAACTGAGGCTGCAAACTTTCACAAAGAAATCAATCAATCTTCAGAAAGTATAATGTGTAAATCAGCGAACTTTCCTCCCCCTCAAAAAAGAAAGTAACCCCATGAGCCCTTTTCATTGTTAAATTCATGTGGAGCGCTAAACCCATGTGGGTCACTCAACACAAGACGTGGTGGAGGCTTGATCCTCCGTTATCGATCTTCGCAACGTCTTTAATGAACAGAACACTCGTGTTGGTCAAAGAACTTACAGGAAATATTTCCTAAGTGGTTATAGATGGTTGAGCTTGTTATATGCTTGTTGAGGGATCTAAGACCGATAGTGAAATATATAGATCATCATGTTTATATGTACGTGTGGACTTCCTTCTACCACTGACAAGTGTACATGACACTGATGCTTCTCTACGTATCTTTTATGTCGGATTCGGAATCACGTCTCGTCTAGTTTTCTTCTGAGGTCATCAGCTTTGGTTCTTTAAGTCTCTCTTCATAGTGCACGCCCCTCTCTTCATAGTGCACGCCCCTCTCTTCATAGTGCACGCCCCTCTCTTCATAGTGCACGCCCCTCTCTTCATAGTGCACGCCCCTCTCTTCATAGTGCACGCCCCTCTCTTCATAGTGCACGCCCCTCTCTTCATAGTGCACGCCCTCTGCTCTGAGATAAGTCTAACTGCAATTCTTTTTAATATTTTTCAGCTTGTAAAGGTGCTTGACCAGTTGGAGGTTGTACGCTGGTACTGTATAAGCTAGGATGGGCCATACATACGTGTACAAAGTTTTAAATAATTCCGTATTGAGGTTTCTTTGGGGTTTAGGTTATTTTTAAGATTCAACTGTCTGATATATGCTTCCAAAGACACGCAGCTGATATTTTTCTCAGGTAGTATGTTTACTATGATGAGTATAAGAAGTTGTTTACTATGATGAGTATAAGAAGTTGTTTACTATGATGAGTATAAGAAGTTGTTTACTATGATGAGTATAAGAAGTTGTTTACTATGATGAGTATAAGAAGTTGTTTACTATGATGAGTATAAGAAGTTGCAAAGTGATGAGCATAGAAGAAATTCTGATGACCTAACTATGTGAATAACTGTAAAGGTCAGATCGATGAGTCTGTCGACAGAGGAGGTTCTATCTATCAGGATCTATCTTCTAGAGTACACGAGAACCTCCCTTCGGAAACTAATAACGCCTTCCACACAGCCAGGAAACTAGGAAGCACTCTGTAACGTCATAGACAAGAACATAACTAAAAACATTCAAAATGTAGTCTCCACTGTTAATGTTAATCAGAAATTTATGCTCAACCTGTGTTCCTGACACTGCCCCAACAGTCGTTGGAAAGACATTGATAGACCAGAGATTAGCTTCATTCTACACCACGGACACGACACATGGTTCCAGGGAACTTTACATGGGTCCGAACTCCTAGCCAACTACTTGTTCCCAGGGACACTGACACATCCAATGAATTAGTAAGCAGACTCTGGGACAGGATATAACTGAAAATAATCACAACATTTCCACCATTTCCACAATTGCCATTACTCTCTCTTAGGACATAACCAGACCAGAGGACATAAATACTTACTTAGTAGCATGGACATCAACCAGATACTGGGATAAAAGAACTCCTGATGCTGGGCAAATTCCACGAGTTGACAATATATCTCCTGCTTTTATATTTCTCTTTGACAATATGGTCGGTGTGATGTTTACTCCTAGTTCATTTATTATCGTCGATGAGTGTAGTTCTCTTTTTCCAGTTTGTACTCCATCTTCGACCTTCCCTTTTCCTCCTCAAATTTCATAACTTTGCACTAATTCAGATTAAACTCGAGTAGTTGGTTGTTTGACTATTGTTGCAGACTATCTAAGTATCCCTGGAAGCTGCCTCTGTCTTCTCCTGTTGGTATTCTTCTCAGTAGTTTCATACCATATATATACATGAATAAAATATTCTTATTATTGATATATAGATATATTATATTATATATATTATATTACGAAATTAACATGATCTTTCATGTTTTGGTAGAAGATTATTCTTTTAGATGTTGGTCACAACTTAGATCAGCTTTTTGGGATGTCTTGCCAGTGTTTCATTGTATGTGGAGCCTGTGCTGGTCCTATCACCTTGGCAGTAAATTCTCGGTTTCCCGGGAGTGTCCTGAGGGTTTTTGTACTGTCCTGGGCGGTTCCATGGGTAGTAGTCTTGATGGGCTTCTGTCACTGTCCTAGCGGTTCTGACGGTGGTCCTGGTGGTGGTCCTGGCTGCGGTCCTGGCTATGGTCCTGAATGTGAATACACTCACATCTGCCAGCGTAGCCGCCCCCGCCCCATCTTCCAGACAATGATGTGAGCGTCTCACAAGAAAAGTGGCCATTACTTGACCCCCGCATCTCTTGTGATGATCCGATAATGATGAATGCAAATCCCCAATGATAATAGGTTCCTGACTGATGATAATGGCTTAATACGGAGGACAAATACTCTTGAGTAGTGAGCACAATTGAGAGAGCGGAGCCCCTACTTCCTCCCTCAGCCAACCCTCCACCTGACAACTCTCCTCCTGGTCAACAAGTAAACTTTTTCTTCATTGATTAAAACATTTTAGTTTCCCTACCATCCCTATGCGAAGTCTCTATCTTGAAACTGCCGTCATGGTTCTCATTTTAGGCGAAATATATACAGGAAGCTCGGAAGTGTGGATGGCAACACAAGACTCGTGAGTGATAGAGAGAAAAAGGCAAGTCTGAGTGAATGAGTGGAGGTTTGGGAGTACCAAACCATAACGGTCCCTCATCCCCCAGTGACCAAAACATTGTATAAAAGCTAACATAACCGCCTGTATGAACACGGTTGTGTAGCACTGTTATGTCTCACCAATACACAGAGGTGCAGGTGATACGGCTTCAGGTGAAGGAAAAATTAATTTTTTCCTCCTGCTTGAGAGGCGAGTTCAAAAGGGCAGTCTTTTGAATTGTGTGACTGGTTCCTGGCAGGCAGGAGAGGAGCCCAGATTATGAGTGATTATACAGGTGAGCACACAGGTGAGCATACAGCAGGTGAGGATCATAATACGAGCAAGTGTGTACTCACCTAGTTGTGGTTACAGGGGACGAGTCATAGCTCCTGGAGTGTGCGTGTGCATGTGCGTGTGTGTGAGTGTGTGTGCACGTGCGTAATTACCTATCTGCAATTGCCTGTTTGAGTTTGCGGAGGAGATAGATCCAGCTCTTGGTCTCGATTTCTAACTTTCGACCGACTGAAATGATTGAACCCTGTCACATAAATTTTTGAACCTGTGTGGATATTCGCTGTGGTAGCAGTGGAAGTGTCAGACTAGTGAGACCAGCTCGGGTAATCCAGTAGTCACTGGTGCTCTGGAACACCAGAGCCATCAGCTACCCTGGAACACCAGAGCCATCAGCTACCCTGGAACACCAGAGCCATCAGCTGTCCTGGAACACCAGAGCAATCTGCTACCCTGGAACACCAGAGCCATCAGCTATTCTGGAACACCAGAGCCATCAGCTACCCTGGACCACCAGAGCTATCAGCTACCTTGGAACACCAGAGCCATCAGCTACCCTGGAACACCAGAGCCATCAGCTACCCTGAAACACCAGAGCTATCAGCTACCCTGGAACACCAGAGCAATCAGCTACTCTGGAACACCAGAGCCATCAGCTACCCTGGAACACCAGAGCCATCAGCTAACATGGAACACCAAAGCCATCAGCTACCCTGGAACACCAGAGCTATCAGCTACACTGGAACACCAGAGCATCAGCTACCCTGGAACACCAGAGCCATCAGCTACCCTGGAACACCAGAGCCATCAGCTACTCTGGAACACCAGAGTCATCAGCTACCTGGAACACCAGAGTCATCAGCTACCCTGGAACACCAGAGCCATCAGCTACTCTGGAACACCAGAGCATCAGCTACCCTGGAACACCAGAGCCATCAGCTACCCTGGAACACCAGAGCATCAGCTACCCTGGAACACCAGAGCATCAGCTACTCTGGAACACCAGAGTCATCAGCTACCCTGGAACACCAGAGCCATCAGCTACCTGGAACACCAGGTCTAATCAGCTACCATGGACACCCACGCAGTCAGCTCACCTGAACACCAGGTCTATCAGCTACCTGAGAAACAACAGAGCATCAGTACCTCTAACACCAGGTATCACTCACCTGAACACCAGAGCATACACTTGTAATCACCAAGCACAAGTGTATTTAACACACCAACATGTTTCAACCCAACACACAGTGCTTCAGACTCACCACAACACTTCATGTTACACTACCAACACCAATTGATCAGCTACTCACGAACAACATGTTGTCTTCAACTACCTGAACACAGTTCATTCCACTCACCAAACATGTGTTCAACACCACACAACATGTTACTCTTAACACTCACCAACAACATGCTTGTATTTAACGACTCACCAACAGTTGCTCAGCACTCACCAACATTCAACACTCACAACAACATGTTGTCTTCAACACTCACCAACAACATGTTGTCTTCAACACACACCAACAACATGTTGTATTCAACACTCACAAACAAAAAGTTGTCTTCAACACTCACCAACAACATGTTGTCTTCAACACACACCAACATGTTGTCTTCAACACTCACCAACAACATGTTGTCTTCAACACTCACCAACAACATGTTGTCTTCAACACTCACCAACAACATGTTGTCTTCAACACTCACCAACATGTTGTCTTCAACACTCACCAACAACATGTTGTCTTCAACACCACCAACATAACTACATGTTCTTCAACACTACAACACATGTGTTTACACTACACACTGTATGTCTTCACACACCAACACATGTTGTCTCAACACTCACCAACAACATGTTGTCTTCAACACTCAAACAACAGTTGCTCAACACTCACCAACAACATGTTCTTCAACATCACCAACAACATGTTGTCTTAACACCACAACAACATGTTGACTTCAACATCACCACAACATGTGTCTTCACACCACCAACAACATGTTCTCAACTCACCAACAACATGTTGTCTTCAACACCACCAACAACATGTGTCTCACACTACCAACAAAGTGCTACACACACAACAGTATGTCTCTCAACACTGTCACAAACAACATGGTCTGTCTTCAATCACCTTCACCAACAACATGTTGTCTTCAACACTCACCAACAACATGTTGTCTTCAACACTACACAACATAAGTTGTAACCTCACCAACATGTTGTAACTCACCAACAACTGTTGTCTTCAACACTCACCAACAACATGTTGTCTTAACCTACAAACAACATGTTGTACTTCAACACTCACCAACAACATGTTGTCTTCAACACTCACCAACAACATGTCACACTCACCAGTGTCTTCAACACTCCCCAACAACATGTTGTCTTCACACCACCAACAACATGTTGTCTTCAACATACCAACAACATGTTGTCTTCACACCACCAACACATGTTGTACCTCACAACCTGTTAACTCACACACTGGTACTTGAACACTCACATACTAATCATGTTGTTTCACACTCACAGAGACCTGTTACTCACGATACCTGTATACAGAAGTGCACACCACCTGAACCTGTTCCTCACGATACCGTATACAGTGCTGCACACCACCTAGCAGTTCCTGTAACCTCACGATACCTGTATGCAGAAGCTGCACCCACCTGAGTACCTGTAACCTCACGATACCTGTATGCTAGAAGCGCACACCACCTAGAGTACCTGTAACCTCACGATACCTGTTGCAGAAGCTGCACACCACCTAGTACCTGTACGTACCTCACGATACCTGTATGCAGAAGCTGCACACCACCTAGAGTACCTGTAACCTCACGATACCTGTATGCAGAAGCTGCACACCACCTAGAGTACCTGTACCTCACGATACCTGTATGCAGAAGCTGCACACCACCTAGAGTACCTGTAACCTCACGATACCTGTATGCAGAAGCTGCACACCACCTAGAGTACCTGTAACCTCACGATACCTGTATGCAGAAGCTGCACACCACCTAGAGTACCTGTAACCTCACGATACCTGTATGCAGAAGCTGCACACCACCTAGAGTACCTGTAACCTCACGATACCTGTATGCAGAAGCTGCACACCACCTAGAGTACCTGTAACCTCACGATACCTGTATGCAGAAGCTGCACACCACCTAGAGTACCTGTAACCTCACGATACCTGTATGCAGAAGCTGCACACCACCTAGAGTACCTGTAACCTCACGATACCTGTATGCAGAAGCTGCACACCACCTAGAGTACCTGTAACCTCACGATACCTGTATGCAGAAGCTGCACACCACCTAGAGTACCTGTAACCTCACGATACCTGTATGCAGAAGCTGCACACCACCTAGAGTACCTGTAACCTCACGATACCTGTATGCAGAAGCAGCACACCACCTAGAGTACCTGTAACCTCACGATACCTGTATGCAGAAGCTGCACACCACCTAGAGTACCTGTAACCTCACGATACCTGTATGCAGAAGCTGCACACCACCTAGAGTACCTGTAACCTCACGATACCTGTATGCAGAAGCAGCACACCACCTAGAGTACCTGTAACCTCACGATACCTGTATGCAGAAGCTGCACACCATCTGTAACCTCACGATACCTGTATACAGAAGCTGGCTGGGTTATACATTGTGTCGCCGGTCACGGAAGACCTAACATGTTATATAACGACGTTCGCGACGGACTTAGCAGGATGTTATACATTATATCGACGTTCACAACGGGCGTACCATGATGTTCAGTTTGGAGACTCAGGTGGAACATAAACGGAACATCACGAGACCCCCGGACATAAATAACAATTATTAAAACGTTTAAGCAGCTAATAAATCGAGTAGCTACGTCAATTAGTTTTTTTAAGAATCCTGCTTACGTTTAGCCTCGCTGTGGTTAGTGGCAGAGTTGCAAAAATTGTTTTTCATATTAATATTAAATTATATTGAATTATCAGACTGAACAATGATTTATAAGTGTTCGATTTATGAGGATGTTTATATCTTGATGTTTATATTATGATGTTTGTATCTATGTTTGTATCTTGATGTTTATATTATGGTGATGTTTGTATCTTGATGTTTATATTTGGTGATGTTTGTATCTTGATGTTTATATTATGGTGATGTTTGTATCTTGATGTTTATATCTTGGTGATGTTTGTATCTTGATGTTTATATTATGGTGATGTTTGTATCTTGATGTTTATATCTTGGATGTTTGTATCTGATGTTATATTATGGTGATGTTTGTATCTTGATGTTTATATCTTGGTGATGTTTGATTTATGTTTATATGGTGATGTTTGTATCTTGGTGATGTTTGTATCTTGATGTTTATATTATGTATTTTGTATTTGATGTTTATATCTTGGTGATGTTTGTATCTTGATGTTTATATTATGGTGATGTTTGTATCTTGGTTGTTTGTATCTTGATGTTTATATTATGGTGATGTTTGTATCTGGTGATGTTTGTATCTTGGTGATGTTTTTATCTTGATGTTTATATCTTGTTTATATTATGGTGATGTTTGTATCTTGGTGATGTTTATATCTTGATGTTTATATTATGGTGATGTTTGTACCTTGATGTTTATATCTTGGTGATGTTTGTATCTTGATGTTTATATTTAGGTGATGTTTGTATCTTGGTGATGTTTGTATCTTGATGTTTATATCTTGATGTTTATATTATGGTGATGTTTGTATCTTGGTGATGTTTATATTATGGTGATGTTTGTATCTTGGTGATGTTTGTATCTGGATGTTTATATTATGGTGATGTTTGTATCTTGGTGTTTGTATCTTGATGTCTATATATTGATGATGTTTGTATCTTGATGTTTATATCTTGGTGATGTTTGTATCTTGATGTTTGTATCTTGATGTCTATATATTGATGATGTTTGTATCTAGATGTTTATATGATGGTGATGTTTGTATCTTGATGTTTATATGATGGTGATGTTTATATCTTGATGATGTTTGATCATTGATGTTTATATCTTAGTGATGTTTGTATCTTGGTGATGTTTATATTTTGATGTTTATATGATGGTGATGTTTATATCTTGATGTTTATATTATGGTGATGTTTATATCTTGGTGATGTTTATATCTTGATGATGTTTGTATCTTGATGTTTATATCTTAGTGATGTTTGTATCTTGATGTTTATATTTATGGAATGTTTGATATCTTGATGTTTATATGATGGTAATGTTTATATCTTAGTGATGTTTGTATCTTGATGTTTATATCTTAGTGATGTTTGTATCTTGATGTTTATATCTTAGTGATGTTTGTATCTTGATGTTTATATGATGATAATGTTTATATCTTAGTGATGTTTGTATCTTGATGTTATATTATGGTGATGTTTATATCTTGATGGTTATATCTTGGTGATGTTTGTATCTTAATGATGTTTATATCTCATCTTAGGGATGTTTATATCTCATCTTAGTGATGTTTATATCTTATCTTAGTGATGTTTATACCTTATCTTTGTGATAGTTATATCTTATCTTAGTGATGTTTATATCTTATCTTAGTGATGTTTATATCTTATCTTAGTGATGTTTATATATTATCTTAGTGATGTTTATATCTTATCTTAGTGATGTTTATATCTTATCTTAGTGATGTTTATATCTTATCTTAGAGATGTTTATATCTTATCATAGTGATGTTTATATCTTATCTTAGTGATGTTTATATCTTATCTTAGTGATGTTTATATCTTATCCTAGTGATGTTTATATCTTATCTTAGTGATGTTTATATCTTATCTTAGTGATAGTTATCTTGGTGATGTTTGAACGTTGTCGATGTTTGTATCTTGGTGATATTTTTATCTTGATGTTTATATCATTATGTTTGTATCTCGATGATGTTTATATCTTGGTGATATTTGTAACTTAAAACAACAACAACAACAATAATAATAATATTATTATTAATATTAATAATATTAATAATAATAATAATAATAATAATAATAATAATAATAATAATAATAATAATAATAATAATAATAATACATCTTAAAGAACGGGGTTTCATTTGACTTTAGAGGACCAAAATTATGATATTTTGAAAGCTGAGGAATCTAAATTATCATATTTTGAAACCTGAAGGGTCTAAATTGTCATATTTTGAAACTTGAAAGGTCTAAATTGTCATATTTTGAAACCTGAAGGGTCTAAATTGTCATATTTTGAAACGTGTTTTGCCGGTATCAAAAATTCCTTCAGCTTGGTGGGTGAGGCAGGAAAGACATCCACTCAAGTGAGTACTATATCCTTCCTTGAGTGTAGTACTTTCTATGGCACTCTTAAGTAAGTTTGCACTTGTAACAACTTTCATTGTTAAGAGTGTATCCAATTTGTTCAGCATCTGAGAGATTATAATGGTTTGTGGTTTATAGTGGATGAGAATGGGTGGTAGGTTGTGTTATGATCGATTTTAATTGGTGGTGGCAGTGGTCGGTCTTGTTAGTTAATGCTGGTGGTAGTGGTAGTGACTTTGCATAATAAGAACTGCCATACTTGTCAGGTGATTGGCAAGCCAAATCTAACTACAAAACTAGCAACACTAGCGACCATACCTGTATTTGGTAAACCATTATCTTGTCTGATTATCGACTGTGCTGGCCCACCTCCGAGGGGACAATCGGTGGTAATGTGGTTGGTCAGTGATGGTGGTGGAAGTCGTCACTGGTTGAAGAAAGTAATGATAGTAAGAGCTGTCACAAGTGAAGATTGTGGGAGTGGTTGTGGTGGTAGTAGTAGTGGTGGCTGCAGTGATGGTAGTAGTAGTAGCAGTAGTGGTGGTGGAGGGAGTCTAGTCAGCCTACCTACTCAGGTAGCTGAGCCCAGGATTACGGTAATGGTACCTGGCCCTTACCTTTGTCTGCCCCAAGGATCTACATGTAAGGAAATCTACCCTACATTCTCAAGATATGCTACACTCACTCTCTACTCGCACACTATATCATCATTATCAGGAGTCACTGAGTGAGCTGATATGCGTAGGACAATTATATTATCGTAGTACATGTAGTGGCCAGGGGTCACGAAGACCCAGTGTTTCAGGGCGCACGAGGGCCATGGAAGGGAACCTCGTGGTACAGTTCCCACATTGGCCCACCTCTTGGGACGGATTAGGCTTTGTTTCCAAACAAGACCCACTCTTCAATTGACGCAGGCAGACTGAAGACAAATCTGACGGGCACACTAGAGAGAATCCTACCAGCAAGTCTCACAGGATCCTAAGGACCAAATAAAATTATATTTCAAAGCTACTTGAGGAGGGGATCCTACTATCTCATCTCAGGGTATCCAAAAGACCTAATAAAGCTATCCTTAAGTTTCTCGTGAGGGAATTCTGCCTTCTCATCTTAGGGGGTCGTGAGAAACTAATAAAGTTAGCTTTCAAAGATACTCGAGGAGTCGTACCAACCTCGTGAACCTCACGATCCCTCGAGGAATTCCAGGAACTTTAAAGAAGAAAAAGATACAATACAGTGACTGGAACAACACACAAACAACCGCACATAAGATAGAGAAGCCCAGGACGACGTTTCGGTCCGACTTGGACCATTTACAAGTAGGACCGAAACATCGTCCTGGTTTTCTCTCTCCTTTGTACAGGTTATTTGTGTCCAGGCTCTTACGATGGAATATTTAAAGAACAAGAATATAATTCACAAATGTATGTTATATTAAATAATATAAATAACTACCTCATTTAAACTGTGTGAGGAGTACCTGGGACCTAAGCAGCGTTCATGTAATTGTGTAATTAGTACCGAGGACCGAAACTTCGTCCTAGTAATTGTAGGGACGCCGGTTCGGTTCCCAGTATTCCTTACGTAATCTGTTACGTTGAATATATAGTGAAACTATCCTTTCATCTCGAGTATTTGATGCAGTGATGGAAAATATCCAACATGGTGAGAGTGGATGGGCATGGAACATCTTGTAAGGAACGTACGGGCATGGTGAGTGTAGCAAGGTAAGGGTATGGAACATCTTGTAAGGAACGTACGGGCATGGTGAGTGTAGCAAGGTAAGGGTATGGAACATCTTGTAAGGAACGTACGGGCATGGTGAGTGTAGCAAGGTAAGGGTATGGACATCTTGTAAGGAACGTACGGGCATGGTGAGTGTAGCAAGGTAAGGGTATGGGACATCTTGTAAGGAACGTACGGGCATGGTGAGTGTAGCAAGGTAAGGGTATGGGACATCTTGTAAGGAACGTACGGGCATGGTGAGTGTAGCAAGGTAAGGGTATGGAACATCTTGTAAGGAACGTACGGGCATGGTGAGTGTAGCAAGGTAAGGTTATGGGACATCTTGTAAGGAACGTACGGGCATGGTGAGTGTAGCAAGGTAAGGGTATGGAACATCTTGTAAGGAACGTACGGGCATGGTGAGTGTAGCAAGGTAAGGTTATGGGACATCTTGTAAGGAACGTACGGGCATGGTGAGTGTAGCAAGGTAAGGGTATGGAACATCTTGTAAGGAACGTACGGGCATGGTGAGTGTAGCAAGGTAAGGGTATGGGACATTATTTTGTAAGAAACAATGCAGTGTGGCTAGACTGGAGGAGTGTGGGGCATCATCTCTGAAGAAACATTCCAAACAACACACACACACAAAATCTCAAAGGCAGTGGGACTGGAGATCTCTCCAAACGTCCTGAGAGAGGGGGCAGAGGCACTGTGTGTGCAACTAACAACAATCTTCAACACATCTTTCGAAACAAGGAAACTACCCGAGGTGTGAAGGCAGCAAATGTAGAGCCATTTTTTAAGGAGACAGGTAGCATTAAACAACAGACCGATGTCACTGACATGTACAGTATGGAAAGTCATAGAGAAGCTTCTCAGAAGAAGAGTGGTGCACCTATAAAAGAATGAGCTTATACATGACAACCAGCACGGTTTCAAGGAGGGGAAATCCTGTGTCACTAACATACTAGAGTTTTACGACAAGGTGACAAATGTATGACAGGAGAGAGAGATAGAGAGAGAGAGAGAGGGGTGGGTAGACTGTATTTTATTGGACTGTAAGAAGGCTTTCGACATAGTTCCGCACAAGAGAGTAGTGCAAAAGCTAGAGAAGCAGGCAGGAATAACAAGAAAGGCACTGCAATGGATCAGAGAATACTTGAGAGGAAGGACACAACAAGTGATGATACGTGACGAGGTGTCAGAGTGGGCGCCTGTGACGAGCGGGGGTTTCACAAGGGTCAGTCCTAGGGCCGGTGCTGTTTCTGGTATATGTGAATGACATGACGGAAGGGTTAGATTCAGAGGCGTCCCTGTTTGCAGACGATATGAAGCTAATGCGGAGAATTCAAGTGGATGAGGATCAGGTAGGACAACAAAGGGATCTGGAGAAGCTGCAAACCTGGTCCAACAATTGGCTCCTGGAGTTTAGCCCCACCAAGTGTGAAGTCATGAAGATTGAAGGCCAAAGAAGACCGCAGACGGAATACAAACTGGGGAATGGGAGAAGAGCCAAAGGCTGCACACCTCACTCAAGGAAAAGGATCATGGGGTGAGTATCATATGAAGCACATCTGAAGCGCACATCAAGCAAATAACTGCTACAGCATATGGGCGCCTGGCAGACCTAAGAATAGCGTTTCGACACCTGAGTAAGGAGTATGCAGCACTAGTATGGAACCCACACCTGGTCACGTTAAGAAATTAGAGACAGTGTAAAGGTTTGTAACAAGACTAGTCCCGGAGCTAAGGGGTATGTCCTACCTACGAAGAGAGGTTAAGGGAAATCAACCTGACGACACTGGAGGACAGGAGGTATAGGGACGGAAATAAATGGTATAAAATACCGACACAATGGAAAAATAAACACATAAGCAGTATAATGTGATCCTTTATTGACAACGTTTCGCCCACGCAGTGGGCTTTAAAAAAGTCACCTGGGTGAAAGGTACGAGAGTATTTATAGGCTGGACTCAGGTGGAGAATGCTGGGTAGGTTGGATCTGAACCTGCATGTGACAATCTTCCGAGTAGGGTGATAGAGTCTAGGACCTTGGGCAGCTTTAAAGAGATTGGACAAGTATATGAGTAGACCTTCTGCAGTGTTCCTCCATTCATAGCTGAACCCCTCGCCAAGAAACTTCTTCATCGTTATCCCACATAAGAACTTATACTTGTCCAATCTCTTTTTAAAGCTGCCCAAGGTCCTAGACTCTATCACCTTACTCGGAAGATTGTCACATGCAGGTTCAGATCCAACCTACCCAGCATTCTCCACCTGACTCCATCCTATAAATACTCACGAACCTTTCACCCAGGTGACTTGATAAAGCCCACTGTATGGGCAAAACGTTGTCACTAAAGGAACACATTATACTGCTTATGTGTTTATTTTTCCAGGGATAGTGACGACATGATAATAACATATAAAATACTGAGAGGAATTGACAAGGTGGATAGGGACAGAATGTTTTAGAGATGGGACACAGCAACAAGGGGTCACAACTGGAAGCTGAAAACTCAGATGAGTCATAGGATGTTAGGAATTATTTCTTCAGTAATAGAGTTATTAGAAAGTGGAACAATCTGGAGAGTGATGTAGTGTAGGCAGGATCCATACATAGCTTCAAGATGAGATACGATAAAGCTCACGGGGCAGGTCAGTGTGGACATAGCTACCAGCGAAGAGGCGGGGCCAGAAGCTGTGACTCGACCCCTGCAACCACAGATAGGTGAGAGGCACCTGCAGCAAAACACCAGTGGTGCCACACTCGCACACTCCAGGGGTGCCCACTATCAGGTGACAAGAGGCAGCAGTGGCCGCCACTCAAATTACCGAGGGCAGTTTGGGTGAGGGTGCATGAAATTGAATACTGTTCCCTGATCCCATATTAAGACGCGGACCCCCGCCACGCTGCGATGACAGCCACCGATAGAGGCTTCAATCTCGCCTGCCCAGCCTTTACGGGGGATCCGATCCGGGGAGCTGATAAGCCCTGGAACACTGGAGCCCACGGAGAAGGACTGATTGTGTTTCTTTTACTCCTGGGGAGACGCACGAGGTTCCTATCATACCTAAATAATGACCTGTGAACTGGGGCACTCTCTTGCGGCTTCTGATTACTGTGTGCACACTCACATGACGCACATAATGACTGCGTGCATATTTAGATTACGCACATGACTGCGTACAAACAGATCACGCACACGAGGGATGTGTATATAACGTACGTGATGAGTATATACTACTCACAACACACACACGATGGATATGTGCACATATTATGTTCTTGACTGTGTACACTCACATCATGTACATGATAGTAGTGTACACACTCAGATTATGGACATGATGGCCATGTATACACCGCTGGTGGTGTTACCCAGCACCACTGCTGGTGGTGGTGCCACCCAGCACTACTGCTGGTGGTGGTGCCACCCAGCACTACTGCTGGTGGTGTTACCCAGCACCACTTTTGGTGGTGGTGCCACCCAGCACTACTGCTGGTGGTGTTACCCAGCAGTGGTGCTGGTGGTGTTACCCAGCAGTGGTGCTGGTGGTGTTACCCAGCAGTGGTGCTGGTGGTGTTACCCAGCAGTGGTGCTGGTGGTGTTACCCAGCAGTGGTGCTGGTGGTGTTACCCAGCAGTGGTGCTGGTGGTGTTACCCAGCAGTGGTGCTGGTGGTGTTACCCAGCAGTGGTGCTGGTGGTGTTACCCAGCAGTGGTGCTGGTGGTGTTACCCAGCAGTGGTGCTGGTGGTGTTACCCAGCAGTGGTGCTGGTGGTGTTACCCAGCAGTGGTGCTGGTGGTGTTACCCAGCAGTGGTGCTGGTGGTGTTACCCAGCAGTGGTGCTGGTGGTGTTACCCATCAGTGGTGCTGGTGGTGTTACCCAACAGTGGTGCTGGTGGTGTTACCCAGCAGTGGTGCTGGTGGTGTTACCCAGCAGTGGTGCTGGTGATGTTACCCAGCAGTGGTGCTGGTGGTGTTACCCAGCAGTGGTGCTGGTGGTGTTACCCAGCACCACTGCTGGTGGTTGTGCCACCCAGCACCACTGCTGGTGGTGTTACCCAGCACCACTGCTGGTGGTGCCACCCAGCACTACTGCTGGTGGTGTTACCCAGCACCACTGCTGGTGGCGTTACCCAGCACCACTGCTGGTGGTGTTACCCAGCACCACTGCTGGTGGTGTTACCAAGCATCACTGCTGGTGGTGCCACCCAGCACCACTGCTGGTGGTTTACTTCAGTGATGTGTTATGGGAGCCGTGTTTTACATACCACCTACGTAGTGGGGGTTGGATGGAGTTGGAGATTAAGACACTTAAGCAACATTTAGGAATCTATTGAGGAAGTTTCGCCACACAGTGGCTTCATCAGTCAATACAAAGCAGAAAGGTGTAAGGAGAGGAGGAGTTTGAGGTAATCAGTCCCTCGGCCTGGAGTTGATGTGTTCAGTCCATCGAATCCAGGCCGAGGGACTGATTACCTCAAACTCTTCCTCTTTTACAACTTTCTACTTTGTATTGTACTGATGAAGCCACTGTGTGGCGAAACGTTTCTCAATAAAGATTCCCAAATGTTGCTTAAGTGTCTTAATCTCCAACTTGTCGGTTTTCAAAACCATTTGTCTCACTTGGATGGAGATGTTAAGAGGTGGTGAAGATGGGAGAGCAGTGAGCAACGTTGACAACCACTCACCTACACAATCTTTGTTATGACAGGTGGTCGTCACACCTGTGGGTTACCACTCTCATCCTACATAGCATTATTATTAATTGTTATTACTATTATTATTCTTAGTAGTAGTAGCAGTTTTATATTATTTTATTATTATTATTATATTTTTTGGAAACAATAAACCCATAGGATTATACAGCTCCTGGGAGGAAATGGTAGGCAGCAATCAGATTCGATCCAAGGCAGGGGAGATCAGGATCAATTCCCTGGATCAAAGAGTCCCTCGTCGATGTCAAGGAACCTTCCTTAAGATAAGCCATACATAACAAGCGTAATATTTCCAACGTTTCACGGGACTTTGATGTGTGCTCCGCTGCCAGACGTCACCCCTCTCGTTTACGTCATCAGATTACTGTACTTAAATCTGGGAGACTTTAAGTTAAACTAACCTAAACTTAATGCTAGTATTTAATTTTAATGTCGGCTTAGATGGTTCAGAACTTAACGCACGAACAAGTTAGGGCGGGTGGCTGGGTTGGAGGTGTGGGCGTGCGGGTGTGGGCGTGCGGGTGTGGGCGTGCGGGTGTGGGCGTGCGGGTGTGGGCGTGCGGGTGTGGGCGTGCGGGCGTGGAGGCAGGTCACGTAGTAGCCGTCAGCGTGTGTCTTGACCCTGACACACCACCTCCGCCTCTCTCCCCTCATGAAGAACGTGACCAGACACCACCTAATGTATTTCTTCCCTCACCCTCTCTCCGCTCTGCTGGTGGTGCCACTAGTGGTGATACTAGTGGTGATACTAGTGGTGCTACTGGTGGTGCCACTACTAGTGCTACTGGTGGTGATACTGGTGGTGCCACTAGTGGTGTTACTGGAGGTACCACTAGTGGTGATACTGGTGGTGCCACTAGTGGTGCTACTGGTGGTGCCACTAGTAGTGCTACTGGTGGTGCTACTAGTGGTGCTACTAGTGGTGCCACTAGTGGTGATACTAGTGGTGCTACTAGTGGTGCCCTTAGTGGTGCTACTGGTGTCACTAGGGTGCTACTGGTAGTGCTACTAGTGGTGCTACTGGTGGTGCCACTAGTGTTGCTACTAATGGTGCTGCTAGTGGTGATACTAGTGGTGATACTGGTGTCACTAGTGGTGCTACTGGTGGTGCTACTAGTGGTGCTGCTAGTGGTGATACTGGTGGTGTCCATAGTGGTGCTACTGGTGATGCCACTAGTGGTGCTACTGGTGGTGCCACTAGTGGTGATACTGGTGGTGCCACTAGTGGTGTTACTGGAGGTACCAATAGTGGTGATACTGGTGGTGCCACTAGTGGTGCTACTGGTGGTGCCACTAGTGGTGATACTAGTGGTGCCACGTGTGGTGCTACTGGTGGTGCCACTAGTGGTGATACTGGTGGTGCCACTAGTGGTGCTACTAGTGGTGTTACTGGTGGTGCCACTAGTGGTGATACTGGTGGTGCCACTAGTGGTGCTACTGGTGGTGCCACTAGTGGTGATACTGGTGGTGTCACTAGTGGTGCTATTAGTGCCACGTGTGGTGATACTGGTGGTGCCACAAGTAATGCCACTAGTGGTGCTACTAGTGGTGCTACTGGTGTTGCCACTAGTGGTGTTACTAGTGGTGCCACTAGTGGTGCTACTATTGGTGATACTGGTGGTGCCACAAGTGGTGCTACTGGTAGGGCCCTTGGTGGTGCCACAGGTAGTGCCACTGTCAATGGTACCGGGAATCACTGCCCCTCGGCCCAGTCTTACATCATTCTTGCTAAATTACAAAGGAAGTATTGCAGTAATTGGAACTATTAAGATACACAGGAAAATAAAGTATAACTTGAATATTAGCATAAGGTGGTAGAATTTCCTTGTCATCTTAGTCGACTATGAGACTGCAGCACCTCCTTGGATGGTACTGCAGCACCTCCTTGGATGGTACTGCAGCACCTCCTGGATGGTACTGCAGCACCTCCTGGATGGTACTGCAGCACCTCTGACTGATGGTACTGCAGCACCTCCTTGGATGGTACTGCAGCACCTCCTTGGATGGTACTGCAGCACCTCCTTGGATGGTACTGCAGCACCTCCTTGGATGGTACTGCAGCACCTCCTTGGATGGTACTGCAGCACCTCCTTGGATGGTACTGCAGTACCTCCTTGGATGGTACTGCAGCACCTCCTTGGATGGTACTGCAGCACCTCCTTGGATGGTACTGCAGCACCTCCTTGGATGGTACTCCAGCACCTCCTTGGATGGTACTGCAGCACCTCCTTGGATGGTACTGCAGCACCTCCTTGATGGTACTGCAGCACCTCCTTGGATGGTACTGCAGCACCTCCTTGGATGGTACTGCAGCACCTCCTTGGATGGTACTCCAGCACCTCCTTGGATGGTACTGCAGCACCTCCTTGGATGGTACTGCAGCACCTCCTTGGATGGTACTGCAGCACCTCCTGGATGGTACTGCAGCACCTCCTTGGATGGTACTGCAGCACCTCCTTGGATGGTACTGCAGCACCTCCTTGGATGGTACTGCAGCACCTCCTTGGATGGTACTGCAGCACCTCCTTGGATGGTACTGCAGCACCTCCTGATGGTACTGCAGCACCTCCTTGGATGGTACTGCAGCACCTCCTTGGATGGTACTGCAGCACCTCCTTGGATGGTACTGCAGCACCTCCTTGGATGGTACTGCAGCACCTCCTGGATGGTACTGCAGCACCTCCTTGGATGGTACTGCAGCACCTCCTTGGATGGTACTGCAGCACCTCCTTGGATGGTACTGCAGCACCTCCTTGGATGGTACTGCAGCACCTCCTTGGATGGTACTGCAGTACCTCCTTGGATGGTACTGCAGCACCTCCTTGGGATGGTACTGCAGCACCTCCTGGATGGTACTGCAGCACCTCCTTGGATGGTACTGCAGCACCTCCTTGGATGGTACTGCAGCACCTCCTTGGATGGTACTGCAGCACCTCCTTGGATGGTACTGCAGCACCTCCTTGGATGGTACTGCAGCACCTCCTTGGATGGTACTGCAGCACCTCCTTGGATGGTACTGCAGCACCTCCTTGGATGGTACTGCAGCACCTCCTTGGATGGTACTGCAGCACCTCCTTGGATGGTACTGCAGCACCTCCTTGGATGGTACTGCAGACTCCTTGGATGGTACTGCAGCACCTCCTTGGATGGTACTGCAGCACCTCCTTGGATGGTACTGCAGCACTCCTTGGATGGTACTGCAGTACTCCCTTGATGGTACTGCAGCACTCCTTGGATGGTACTGCAGCACCTCCTGGATGGTACTGCAGCACCTCCTTGGATGGTACTGCAGTACCTCCTTGATGGTACTGCAGCACCTCCTTGGATGGTACTGCAGCACCTCCTTGGATGGTACTGCAGCACCTCCTTGGATGGTACTGCAGCACCTCCTTGGATGGTACTGCAGCACCTCCTTGGATGGTACTGCAGCACCTCCTTGGATGGTACTGCAGTACCCCTTGGATGGTACTGCAGCACCTCCTTGATGGTACTGCAGTACCTCCTTGGATGGTACTGCAGTACCCCCTTGGATGGTACTGCAGTACCTACTTGGATGGTACTGCAGTACCTACTTGGATGGTACTGCAGTACCCCTTGGATGGTACTGCAGTACCTCCTTGGATGGTACGTTCAAAGAAGTGAAGAGGGAGTTTAAAATTTACACAGCTCAAAGTGAAAGGAAAAAGATTTATTTTAATAAAGACCATAAACAATGAAAGTCTGAAGCTTATCAGAAGATACTTTCTCCAGTAACTCATTTTAATCCAACACTCACAAATGTTTTAACAATTTCAATAACATTTCAAAATTCCACTTATATAATCTAAAGTTACAAATTTGCACCTATATAATCTAAAGTTACAAATCTGCAGCTGTATAATCTATTGGGTGCCGTAAGTCCCAGTTTAGCTAGCACACTCAGCTCACACATTGAGGTCCGTGGTTCGATCCCCGGTACGAGTGAAACCTTGGGAGTGTTTCCTTAAGACACCTGCTGTCCCTGTTCACCTAGCAGTATGTAGGTACCTGGGTGTTAGTCGACTGGTGTGGGTCGCATCCTGGGGACCAAAATTAACCTAAGTTGTCCGAAATACTCCGCAAAACAAGGGGTTTTCTACATAGTATATCACTGGTATTAGCTATGGTCTGTATACGTTGTATCATATACTTGTAGAAATAAAGATTATTATTAATTTAACAAGAATATTATTGTCGATGCATTCTATAAAAAGGATGATACCCCATGAGTTTAGGCCGGGCAGCTGCAAATTTGAAATTTTATTGAAATAGTTTAAAAAACTTGGAATCGTGGGTATTAGATCAATTACTGGAGAATGCCTTTTCTGATAGGTTTCAAACTTTTATCACTGTGGACTTTATTAAAACAGCTTGTCACTCACTTTGAACTGAGTAAATTTCAATTTACCAAATTATCATAACTAGAGAATGGCGCTTCTGATCGTTTTCAAACCCTTAAGACTGGTGTATCTTAACTGGAAGTATTTTAGTATTAATTTTGGGTTATGTTTGTGTCAATTTGCCATTTTTTCTTGTCAAATTTATCAAATTAGATTTAAAAAAATCAAAATCAAATATTTTTTCTTACAGTATTCTAGAAAATTTTAAAAAGAACGTAAGAAGGAATATCGAACAAAAGACGGAGGTTTTATGATGTTCTTAAATTGTAATTGTATTGTTAGAATTACCGCCAATATTTTTAACGAGGAGAGAAAGACTTTCGTGTTTTCCAGAACATTCTCAGCAATATTTTCGTTTGCTCTCTCACAAATTTGTATTACCCGAGAACACCTCATTCGATAGGTTTCAAATTTTCAACGCTTGTGTACTGTATCTCGGGCAATATTCATCTGTGTATGCGCATTCGTGGGTGTCCTGTAAACAACGCTACACGAGTTATTAGCAAATTTTGCTTCTCTGTGGAGACAGGATCCTCTGATCGACTTCAAAATTTCAAGACTGCTGTATCTTACTTAGAAGAAGGTTGGTATATTTAATGAAGTGTGAAAAAAATACAATAGTGAAAATAGAAATAAAACCTGAACGCTTTTATGTGTTTACACACACATCTTCAGAGGAATAGGAAGAAGAGGCAAGATAAGCACATTATATATGTAATAATGTTGGTAGAATTACCCACAATATGTTAGGTAAAAGGACACAAGTGTTACTAATGTGACATTTTATTGTGACAACGTTTCGCTCTTCAGGAGCTTTGTCAAGCTGTTATACACAATACATGGACACAGAAATATACATACAGACACACACACACACATATATACACATACACGCACATATACACACACATACACACACACACATACACATGCACACACACACATACACACAAACACACACACAGGAGATGATGCGCCACTTTTGACAGCAAATACAAATCCGATCAAAATAAAAGCTCTTTAAAAAAGGGTTTTACATTTTTCAGAGAATTAGAGTTCAGTCCCTCCATAAACAATTCATATGCATAAAATATTGACACTCAGGTGTCAGGCACTGCTGGCACTCTCTGATAAGATTATAACACGAGTTTATTATTTCAGAGCTGATGATTTTGTTCAACGATACAACGGGTTCGTAGACTGCGATAATATTCCCACAAGAGAAAGATTTCACTCTGCCACTGCTACTATATTTTCTAATTCACTCTCTGGTGTAGTAAAAGATAAAACAATAAAACATAGATTTAATATATATGTAGAGAGTAAGAGATTCCATGAGTGAAGGACACATGCTGTGTAAATTGCATAGTTATGTGAAACATTTTGGTCAGTAGTAACTCACTGATGACACTATGGACCTGACACCAATAAAGTGGCGTCTCAGCTTTGGTTCTGGCCATATGGAACATTTACTAGATTTTCTGCCAGGTTATATATATATATCGGTAGGTGTATATATCCTAGTGTATATACATCGTTAGGAGTGTATTAATGTATAAACACCGAAAAGTGACTATACACTCGTAAGAACTGTATATGTGAGAATATAGAGCGAAAAGCGTTTATATAGTATTATACACCGAGGTATATGTCTCTGTGTACATCATATACCGTACACCCAGAGGTGTATATCTCTGAACTTATGTAGACCGAGAGGTGTCTATATCTCAGTGTATATACACCGAGGTGTATATCTCTCAGTGTGATGATAAAAGTGTCACCAACACTTGTCAGTACTGAGGGGTCTCCCACATGAAGAAAACACCAATTGAAAAGAAACTATATTTCGACTCCCAACTAGAGTCCTCATCAGCAATGTGCACATTAGAGGAAGGATGGCACCTAATATATACACATGTTGTGCCATATAGGTAAAACTTGCGATTTTGGCTTAAACAGCAAAGCTCTTCTTGCCAAATAAGGCAAGCGAAATTTTGTGTATGCAATAATTTCGCAAAAATAATTCTGAACCTAACGAAAAAAATATATTTCATTGCGTTTGTTTATTATTAAATTAATGTAAACTTATCTAAAATATATTAGTTGAATTAGGCTAAATTAAATTGTGCTTGTTATAATAAGGTTAGGTAAGTTTTCTAAGGTTCTTTTGGTACAAAATTATTAATTTGTATATTAACATAAATGAAAAAAATATATATATTTAAACGTATAAGAGAAAAGTTTAGAAAGGACTTAATTTTAAATAAGTTCTTGCTAATTTAGAAAGGACTTAATTTTAAATAAGTTCTTGCTAATTAACCAGTTTTACCTATTTGGCACGAGACACACACACACACACACACACACACACACACACACACACACAAACAACACACACAACACACACACACACAAACAACGCACACAACATACAACACACACACACACAAACAACACACACAACACACACACAAAACACACACACACACACACACAACACACACACATACACACACAACACACACACACAACACACACACAACACACACACACACACACACACACACAACACACACACACACATACACACACAACACACACACACACACACACACAACACACACACACACACACAACACACACACACACACACACACACACACACAACACACACACACACACATACACACACAACACACACACACAAACACACACACACACACAACACACACACACAACACACACACAACACACACACACATATATACTACTAAACCATCTCTTATATACACGTGAAAGAATGTTTAAAAGCTAAGAAGAAAGCAACTGTAGTGACACTGCACTGACTCGGGGGAAAGGTTTGTGTGTACTGAGGTGACTCCACTGTGGTTATTTTGCTGCATCTTCGATCACCTGGACAACACAGTTAAGAAGTTGTGCTTCCTGGCTTCACAATGTTTACAACAAGGCATTAAATAGTGCTTTACCTAATGACCTATTTATCCAGGTGTTACATATAAACTGAATAATGTAGATCTTAATACTTGTGATTGCGAGAAGGATTTAGGAGCTTTGGTTAGCAGTAGTAATCTGAAACCAAGATAACAGTGCATAAGTGTTCGCAATAAAGCTAACAGAATCCTTGGCTTCATATCAAGAAGTATAAATAATAGAAGTCCTCAGGTTGTTCTTCAACTCTATATATCTTTGGTTAGGCCTCATTTAGATTATGCTGCACATTTATGGTCACCGTATTACAGAATGGATATAAATGCTCTGGAAAACGTACAAAGGAGGATGACTAAGTTGATCCCATGTATCAGAAATCTTCCCTATGAGGATAGACTGAGGGCCCTGAATCTGCACTCTCTAGAAAGGCGTAGAATTAGGTGGGTTATGATTGAGGTGTATAAATGGAAAACAGGAATAAACAAAGGGGATGTAAATAGCGTGCTGAAAATATCCAGCCAAGACAGGACTCGCAGCAATGGTCTCAAGTTGGAAAAGTTCAGATTCAGGAAGGATATAGGAAAGCACTGGTTTGGTAATAGAGTTGTGGATGAGTGGAACAAACTCCCGAGTACCGTCATAGAAGCTAAGACGTTGTGTAGTTTTAAAGATAGGTTGGATAAATACATGGGTGGGTGTGGGTGGGTGTGAGTTGGACCTGACTAGCTTGTGCTACTAGGTCAGATGCCGTACTAATTCGTTAAGTGGAAGTGACCTGACTACCTGGAGTTTACCTGGAAGGGGTTAGCTCCAGGTGGTCGTGTCTAAGCAGGGGAGTGATGGACTTGCCTCGCATGGGTCAGTAGGCCTGCTGCAGTGTTCCTTTTTTTCTTATGTTCCTATATGTGTCTTATTACCCAAACACCAGGTGTCGCACATGCGTCTTATTCATTACTCAGATACCAGGTGTTGCACATGTGTCTTATTCATTACCCAGATACCAGGTGTCGCACATGTGTCTTATTCATTACCCAGATACCAGGTGTTGCACATGTGTCTTATTCATTACCCAGATACCAGGTGTTGCACATGTGTCTTAATCATTACCCAGACACCAGGTGTTGCACATGTGTCTTATTCATTACCCAGATACCAGGTGTTGCACATGTGTCTTATTCATTACCCAGATACCAGGTGTTGCACATGTGTCTTATTCATTACCCAAATACCAGGTGTTGCACATGTGTCTTATTCATTACCCAGATACCAGGTGTTGCACATGTGTCTTATTCATTACCCAGATACCAGGTGTTGCACATGTGTCTTATTCATTACCCAGATACCAGGTGTTGCACATGTGTCTTATTCATTATCCAGATACCAGGTGTTGCACATGTGCCTTATTCTTTAGCCAGATACCAGGTGTTGCACATGTGTCTTATTCATTACCCAGATACCAGGTGTCGCACATGTGTCTTATTCATTACCCAGATACCAGGTGTCGCACATGTCTTATTCTTTATCGATACCAGGTGTTGCACATGTGTCTTATTCATTACCCAGATACCAGGTGTCGCACATGTGTCTTATTCATTACCCAGATACCAGGTGTTGCACATGTGTCTTATTCATTACCCAGATACCAGGTGTTGCACATGTGTCTTATTCATTACCCAGATACCAGGTGTTGCACATGTGTCTTATTCATTACCCAGATACCAGGTGTTGCACATGTGTCTTATTCATTACCCAGATACCAGGTGTTGCACATGTGTCTTATTCATTACCCAGATACCAGGTGTTGCACATGTGTCTTATTCATTACCCAGATACCAGGTGTTGCACATGTGTCTTATTCATTATCCAGATACCAGGTGTTGCACATGTGTCTTATTCTTTAGCCAGATACCAGGTGTTGCACATGTGTCTTATTCATTACCCAGATACCAGGTGTCGCACATGTGTCTTATTCATTACCCAGATACCAGGTGTCGCACATGTCTTATTCTTTATCGATACCAGGTGTTGCACATGTGTCTTATTCATTACCCAGATACCAGGTGTCGCACATGTGTCTTATTCATTACCCAGATACCAGGTGTTGCACATGTGTCTTATTCATTACCCAGATACCAGGTGTCGCACATGTGTCTTATTCATTACCCAGATACCAGGTGTCGCACATGTGTCTTATTCTTTACCCAGATACCAGGTGTTGCACATGTGTCTTATTCATTACCCAGATACCAGGTGTCGCACATGTGTCTTATTCATTACCCAGATAACAGGTGTCGCACATGTGTCTTATTCATTACCCAGATACCAGGTGTTGCACATGTGTCTTATTCTTTACCCAGATACCAGGTGCCGCACATGTGTCTTATTCTTTACCCAGATACCAGGTGTGACACATGTGACTTGTTTATCATCTGGTGGGTACCACATACCATGTATACTCTGACACCTTCACTACCATTATTCTTTATCTACTATTCATTAAGTATTAATTTTTCCACTGTTCCATCTGTACTGTGTGCACACATGTGCGAGTCGTGTGCATGGTGTATGTACACGTGTGTGCATGAGTCGTGCATGACGTGCGTACAAGTGTGTGAGCCGTGCAAGGCATATATCCAGGTGTACACGAGTGTTTACCCGTGTACATGGCGTATACTCAGGCAGGTGTACACGGATATGTAGCCGTGTGCATGGCGTATATCCAGGTGTACATGAGTGTTTATCCGTGTGAATGGCGTATATCTTGGTGTACATGAATGTGTACTCGTATGCATGGCGTATGCTCAGGCAGGTGTACACGAATATGTACCCAGTGTGCAAGGCGTATATAGATGTGTACAAGAGTGTACCCCGTATGCATGGCGTATATACAAGTGTAGAGGAGTGTACCGGTGTGCATGGCGTGTTGCAGTGGAAGTCAACAAGGACTGCACACTCCATATATACACCAGCGACCACACTATACTCTCTTGTTTTTTCTCCCCTCGCTGTCCATCTCTGGCGGCCTTTCATCCCACTCCTCTCTCCCTTTTGCACTAACAGCCACTCGTTAGATTCAATTAAGCCAACCCCAGCGCCAACTTTTGCTGGGAGCTACAGGAAGGGTCCACGGGGAGTGGTTGTGGTCGTGTTGCCAGGTAAAGCCAAGCCAACTGTCCACACACCACTCCCAAACCCACACTTCGCCTCAGACTTCCCCGTCAACAACACAAACAAACACCATCAATATACCTTATCCTACTCATTATACACTTCTAACCTTATCCACAACTCATTCACTCATCTACTGTTTACCAAATAACTAATTCATAAAATTATAAGTTTTCTTTATGCACTTTTTTTATTTAAGAGCATAGGATTCGGACGATAATGATTTTCTGAATAGATGAGTGTGGCGTTTACATTTTTATAAATGTTTGATCAGGAACAAGCCGGAACAATCTAACCGTGGAGCTCATTACAATCTGAATGAGAAAAGATGAGTAATTAATTCGAAATCGACAAAAAAGTGAAAGTGACATTGTCATGGAGATGTCATTCTGTGGTTGCTGGAGGCTGGCCACTTCAACTCTGACATCGTCTATCTCTCTCTCTCTCTTGTAGTCTTCACACGAGACCTTGAGACATGTCTACAAGACGTATTTCAATAGCACATAAAATTGTTTAACTAACATAAAACCATTAGATAAATTTCGGAGGCAGTTCGAAGCCACCTTGAATGATTTAAAATTGATCAGCGAGTTTCAGCACGTTTTTTTTCCTTACGAATTTACTAACCTTTTTTACCAGTGTATTCGAGGCGGTAGAAGATAATGAATATGATGTTGTGTTATGGATTCATTAAGAATTCTACAACGGAGATTGTTGAAGAACGTAGCGGCACATGGAATATGAGAGGAAATTATCTCCTGCATCGAAGCTTAGTTGACAGATACGTAACAGTCTCTATAAATGGCGAGGAATTAAAATGGGAACCTGTTACAAGTGTTGTTCCACAGGGGTCAATACTGGGCTCCTTGTTGTTCGAAAAATACATGAACAATACAGATAAGGAAATAAATAGCAACATGAGCAAGTTTGCCGATGACACTAAAATAGGCCGTCAGACAAATTCTGTTGACGACATTATAGCATACAGTATAATCTGGATAGCTTAATGCTGTGCTCCGAGAAATTGTAGATACAGTGCAATGTGGAGAAATGTAAAGTTATAATCCTGGGAAAAGAAAATAACCATGGAATTTATGTCGTGCTGAATAGGTAAAACTTGCGATTCTGGCTTAAATAGCAACGCTCTTCTTGCCGAATAAGGCAAGCGAAAAAAATTGTGTATGCAACAATTTCACAAAAATTATTCTGAACTTAACGAAAAAAATATATTTCATTGTGTCTGTTTATTATTAAATTACTGTAAACTTATCTAAAATATATTTAGTTGATTAGGCTAAATTAAATTGCGCTTGTTATAATAAGGTTAAGTAAGTTTTCTAAGGTTCTTTTGGTATAAAATTATTAATTTTTACATTAACATAAATGAATATATATATATATATATATATATATATATATATATATATATATATATATATATATATATATATATAATGGGGTCCACCTCTGTAAATTGTGTCCCATAAGCCTCTGAAGTGGATAAAAGGCTTCAGGAAGAAATTTATATATATTATATATATATATATTATATATATATATATATAATAATATATATATATATATATATATATATATATATATATATATATATATATATATATATATATATATATATATATATATATATATATATATATATAGGAGGTACCACCTCTAGAACTTGCTGGGACCCTCATCCTCAGAGAAGACAATAAACTTCCTCAGGGAGAACTCGAGGTTCTCCCCGGAGCTGTTTGAATATTTTCTTCTCCTACCACCCCCTATATATATTATATAAGTGCTTTATTAATAGACAGAATACATTGACAGAAAACATGAACATGAATACATTGGTACGTTTAAATAAATATATATTTAAACGTATAGCAGAAAATTTTAGAAAGGACCTAATTTTAAATGAGTTCTTGCTAATTGACCAGTTTTAAATATTCGGCACGACATATATACGTGCGCTTTATGGCTTAGTTTACATGTGTATGACGTAGAGCACTAGTTGAATCATGGGTCAACAATAAAGCAGAATGCATATTACAAGTTACGGGTGACCAGGCCAGGACGGTGTCAACAAGCTCTTAGAACTGTTGTTGTTGGGTCGTTAGTGTGTTTATAATGGAGGTGGAAGAATAGATCCCCCAGCAGCGTGGTCAGCCACACCCCACCACACATTGTCATACACTCACTCGCCCCTACCACCACCCTCACTATACCATTATATGCCTTCTAATTCCAAGCCATAAGCAAGACGTCTCGAGAGTCTGAAATCCTATATGCAAGATGAAGAGTAGCCGCTCGTGTAGTGTGTGGAGGTTGTTCCGTTGTTGCTGCTAAGTGACGCGCTAATGATGCTGTTCAGGTGAACTGGGGCAGGTGAGTCCCCTGCAGTGTCCTCAGTAGCGGCTAACTCAGCCCTATTCTCCTCCTCCCTGCCTCTCTTCAGCCTTGTTATTGCTCGCTCTATCTCCCACCATCTCCTTTATCTTAGATTCTTCCTTAATTATTATTTTTTGGGGGGTTACCTATTATTTGACTTCAGTATTATCTAGTCGCTTCAGCATTTTAAGAACACATGTACTTCTGTTCTCCCAGCAGTTATTGTATCACGTTCAGTTATTCTGTTTGCGTTTAGCTTATTGTTTACCAGGATTTGTTGAGCTGTTGTTCAGTTGAAGTTTTGATCTTGAGGAGCATTGTAAGTTTCATTGTCTCTCTCATGTTTTTACATTCTGGAGGCTAACGTAAGTCTTATTGTCTCTCTATCGTTCCTTCCATACATCCTGGGAGACAGTGTAAGTCTTATTGTCTCTCTATCGTTCCTTCCATACATCCTGGGAGACAGTGTAAGTCTTATTGTCTCTCTATCGTTCCTTCCATACATCCTGGGAGACAGTGTAAGTCTTATGTTCTCATCGTTCCTTCATACATCCTGGGAGACAGTAAGTCATTGTCTCTATCGTTCTTCCATACATCCTGGGAGACAGTGTAACTATGGTCTCTATCGTTCCTTCCATACATCCTGGGAGACAGTGTAAGTCTTAGTGTCTCTCTCTCTTGGTTCTTCCATACATCTCTCTATCTCTCTCGTCATGAGAACAACTCTAAAGTATCATATAACTATTAACACTGTAACTAAAGAATGACTTGAACTTAACTCTGGGTCAAGAGAACAATTATATGCCATTTCCCACACTAAATTCTTACGTATTTACAATAATAGTAAATAAAACTGTACTTAGCAAAGAGCAGTATCATGAAAATATGAAAAGATTATTATTATTATTATTATTATTATGCGTTTCGTGGAGAAACGCTAAACCCATGGGGGTGAGAACGCCTTAGGAATGAGAGGTAATCAGCATTGATCCAAAAATGAGAAGGGTAGCTTCCATTTCATGGATCAAGAGCCCTTCACCTGCAAGAAGGCACCTCACTCTGAAGGGACGGAAAGCCATTAATAATGAAGACTTCAATAATTATTCTGAGTTGAATAATACTCAGAAAATGTTCAAGGAAATGACCGAAACATTGTCAACGTTTCTCTCTAAACTGTCACCTCAATCAAATATTTTATTACTGATGTTTATATATATATATATATATATATATATATATATATATATATATATATATATATATATATATATATATATATATATATATTATTATATTTTATTATTATGATTTTTATTATTATGATATTTAACCTTATCTCAAGAACAAATCCACCGATCACTGGATCCTGAGTGGCGCTGATGGATCACTGGATCCTGAGTGGTGCTGATGATCACTGGATCCAGAGTGGTGTTGATGGATCACTGGATCCTGAATGGTGCTGATGAATCACTGGATCCTGAGTGATGTTGATGAATCACTGGATCCTGCGTGGTGCTGATGAATCACTGATCCTGAGTGATGTTGATGAATAACTGGATCCTGCGTGGTGCTGATGAATCACTGGATCCTGAGTGATGATGAATCACTTGATCCTGAGTGGTGTTGATGAATCACTGGATCCTGAGTGATGTTGATGGATCACTGGATCCTGAGTGATGTTGATGGATCACTGGATCCTGAGTGATGTTGATGGATCACTGGATCCAGAGTGATGTTGATGAATCACTGGATCCTGAGTGGTGCTGATGGATCACTGGATCCTGAGTGGTGTTGATGGATCACTGGATCCTGAGTGGTGTTGATGGATCACTGGATCCTGAGGAGTTGATGGATCACTGGATCCTGAGTGGTGATGGATCACTGGATCCTGAGTAGTGTTGATGGATCATTGGATCCTGAGTGGTGATCCTGATGGATGATGGATCTTGATTGAGTGTGATGGATCACTGGATCCTGAGTAGTGTTGATGGATCACTTGGATCCTGAGTGTGGTGTTGGATCACTGGATCCTGAGTGGTGTTGGATCACTGTATCCTGAGTGGTGTTGATGCATCACTGGATCCTGAGTGGTGTTGATCACTGGATCCTGAGTAGTGTTGATGGATCATTGGATCCTGAGTGGTGATGGATCACTGGATCCTGAGTAGTGTTGATGGATCATTGGATCCTGAGTGGTGCTGATGGATCACTGGATCCTGAGTGGTGTTGGATCACTGTATCCTGAGTGGTGTTGATGCATCACTGGATCCTGAGTGGATGTTGGTGAGATCATGGATCCTGAGTGGTGATGGATCACTGGATCCTGAGTGGTGTTGATGGATCATTGGATCCTGAGTGGTGTGATGGATCACTGGAGCCTGAGTGGTGTTGATTGATCACTGGATCCTGAGTAGTGTTGGTGGATCACTTGATCCTGAGTGGTGTTGGTGAATCACTGGATCCTGAGTGGTGTTGATGGATCACTGATCCTGAGTGGTGTTGATGGATCACTGGATCCTGAGTGGTGTGATGGATCACTGAATCCTGAGTGGTGTTGATGGATCACTGATCCTGAGTGTGTGATGGATCACTGGATCCTGAGTGGTGTTGATGGATCACTGGATCCTGAGTGGTGTGATGGATCACTGGATCCTGAGTGGTGTTGATGGATCACTGGACCCTGAGTGGTGTTGATGGATCACTGGATCCTGAGTGGTGTTGATGGATCACTGATCTGAGTGGTTGATGGATCACTGAGCCTGAGTGGTGTATGATCACTGGATCCTGAGTGGTGTTGTGGATCACTGATCTGGTGGTGTTGGTGAATCACTGGATCCTGAGTGGTGTTGATGGATCACTGAATTCTGAGTGGTGTTGGTGGATCACTGGATCCTGAGTGGTGCTGATGGATCACTGGATCCTGAGTGGTGTTGATGGATCACTGGATCCTGAGTGGTGTTGATGGATCACTGGATCCTGAGTGGTGTTGATGGATCACTGGATCCTGAGTGGTGTGATGGATCACTGGATCCTGAGTGTTGATGGATCTCTGGATCTGAGTGGTGTTGATGGATCACTGGACCTGAGTGGTGTGATGGATCACGATCTAGTGGTGTTGATGGATCACTGGAGCCTGAGTTCAGTTAGGATCACGGACTGGGTATCAACAATATAGGACTGGGTATCAACAACACAAGACTGGGTATCAATAACACAGTATAGGGTATGAACAACACAATATTGAGTATCAACAACACAGTATAGGGTATGAACAACACAATATTGGGTATTAACAACACAGTATAGGGTATGAACAACACAATATTGAGTATCAACAACACAGTATAGGGTATGAACAACACAATATTGAGTATCAACAACACAGTATAGGGTATGAACAACACAATATTGAGTATCAATAACACAGTATAGGGTATGATCAACACAATATTGAGTATCAACAACACAGTATAGGGTATGAACAACACAATATTGGGTATCAATAACACAGTATAGGGTATGAACAACACAATACTGAGTATCAACAACACAGTATAGGGTATGAACAACACAATACTGAGTATCAACAACACAGTATAGGGTATGAACAACACAATACTGAGTATCAACAACACAGTATAGGGTATGAACAACACAATATTGGGTATCAACAACACAGTATAGGGTATGAACAACACAATATTGAGTATCAATAACACAGTATAGCGTATGATCAACACAATATTGAGTATCAACAACACAGTATAGGGTATGAACAACACAATATTGGGTATCAACAACACAGTATAGGGTATGATCAAAACAATATTGAGTATCAATAACACAGTATAGGGTATGAACAACACAATACTGAGTATCAACAACACAGTATAGGGTATGATCAACACAATATTGAGTATCAACAACACAGTATAGGGTATGATCAACACAATATTGGGTATCAACAACACAGTATAGGGTATGATCAACACAATATTGAGTATCAATAACACAGTATAGGGTATGATCAACACAATATTGGGTATGAACAACACAGTATAGGGTATGAACAACACAATATTGAGTATCAATAACACAGTATAGAGTATGAACAACACAATACTGAGTATCAACAACACAGTATAGGGTATGAACAACACAATACTGAGTATCAACAACACAGTATAGGGTATGAACAACACAATACTGAGTATCAACAACACAGTATAGGGTATGAACAACACAATATTGGGTATCAACAACACAGTATAGTGTATGAACAACACAATAATGAGTATCAACAACACAGTATAGGGTATGAACAACACAATATTGGGTATCAACAACACAATATAGGGTATGAACAACACAATACTGAGTATCAACAACACAGTATAGGGTATGAACAACACAATATTGAGTATCAACAACACAGTATAGGGTATGAACACACAATAATGAGTATCAACAACACAGTATAGGGTATGAACAACACAATATTGGGTATCAACAACACAGACCGATCACTAACAGTAGAGAAGCAAAGAAAAATGTATTACACAACGACACAATACAAGTAATAATGGCAGAATTACCCACAAAATGTTAGGTAATGGTCACCGATTCAACTAATGTGACATTTTATTGAAGCTTTATTAAGCTTGACAAAGCTCCTGAAGAGCGAAACGTTGCCACAATAAAATGTCACATTAGTTGCATCGGTGTCTATTTACCTGACACAATACTAGCAGCACTTGTGACGTCCACCTCCTGTTAACCTAGCAGTGAATGACACCTCCTGTTAACCTAGCAGTGAATGACACCTCCTGTTAACCTAGCAGTGAATGACACCTCCTGTTAACCTAGCAGTGAATGACACCTCCTGTTAACCTAGCAGTGAATGACACCTCCTGTTAACCTAGCAGTGAATGACACCTCCTGTTAACCTAGCAGTGAATGACACCTCCTGTTAACCTAGCAGTGAATGACACCTCCTGTTAACCTAGCAGTGAATGACACCTGTTAACCTAGCAGTGAATGACACCTGTTAACCTAGCAGTGAATGACACCTCCTGTTAACCTAGCAGTGAATGACACCTGTTAACCTAGCAGTGAATGACACCTCCTGTTAACCTAGCAGTGAATGACACCTCCTGTTAACCTAGCAGTGAATGACACCTCCTGTTAACCTAGCAGTGAATGACACCTGTTAACCTAGCAGTGAATGACACCTCCTGTTAACCTAGCAGTGAATGACACCTGTTAACCTAGCAGTGAATGACACCTCCTGTTAACCTAGCAGTGAATGACACCTCCTGTTAACCTAGCAGTGAATGACACCTCTTGTTAACCTAGCAGTGAATGACACCTCCTGTTAACCTAGCAGTGAATGACACCTGTTAACCTAGCAGTGAATGACACCTCCTGTTAACCTAGCAGTGAATGACACCTCCTGTTAACCTAGCAGTGAATGACACCTGTTAACCTAGCAGTGAATGACACCTCCTGTTAACCTAGCAGTGAATGACACCTGTTAACATAGCAGTGAATGACACCTCCTGTTAACCTAGCAGTGAATGACACCTCCTGTTAACCTAGCAGTGAATGACACCTCCTGTTAACCTAGCAGTGAATGACACCTCCTGTTAACCTAGCAGTGAATGACACCTCCTGTTAACCTAGCAGTGAATGACACCTCCTGTTAACCTAGCAGTGAATGACACCTGTTTACCTAGCAGTGAATGCCACCTCCTGTTAACCTAGCAGTGAATGACACCTCCTGTTAACCTAGCAGTGAATGACACCTGTTAACTTAGCAGTGAATGACACCTCCTGTTAACCTAGCAGTGAATGACACCTCCTGTTAACTTAGCAGTGAATGACACCTCCTGTTAACCTAGCAGTGAATGAAATAACTAAATTAGTGGCAGCAATACTAGCACAGGAAAACAGTCTACAGGTGTGAATAACACACTCTCCGTCACAATGTAAAGTGTGTGGAGGGTAGGATAAGAACTATATCTTAGACTCCAGCAAATACAATAGAACACAAATATTACCAATAACATTAACGAATATATAAACATGTTTTATTAAAATAAGCAAGATTTGTGCAGTAAGAAGCAGCAGTAGGAGCTGGTGCCGGAAAAAACTGGGGTGGATCTGTGGAAGATTGGGGTGGGTTAGGAAAGCTTTGGTGGAACTATGGAAGACTGTGGTGGGCTAGGAAGGCTGTGGTGGATCTGTGCAAGACTGGGGTGGGCTGGGAAAACTGTGGTGGGCTGGGATGGGCTAGGAAATGTTGAAAAGGTCTGGGGTGGGCCAGAGGTTGGCCGGGAAGAGCTGGAGTGAGTGGACTACGGAGAGATAGAAAGTATCGGGAAAGCTGGAGAGGGCTAGGTGGTCTGGGTCACGCAATATCATACACATACAGCACACACGCCATCACCAAATATCTCACCCACAATACAACAAAAATGGTGGTATGTGAGTGTACCAGGTACCAGTGACGGTGCTGAGTGTAGCAGGTACTAGTGACGGTGCTGAGTGTACCAGGTACTAGTGACGGTGCTGAGTGTACCAGGTACTAGTGACGGTGCTGAGTGTACCAGGTACTAGTGACGGTGCTGAGAGTAGCAGGTACTAGTGACGGTGCTGAGTGTAGCAGGTACTAGTGACGGTGCTGAGTGTAGCAGGTACTAGTGACGGTGCTGAGTGTAGCAGGTACTAGTGACGGTGCTGAGTGTAGCAAGTACTAGTGACGGTGCTGAGTGTACCAGGAACTAGTGACGGTGCTGAGTATACCAGGTACTAGTGACGGTGCTGAGTGTAGCAGGTACTAGTGACGGTGCTGAGAGTAGCAGGTACTAGTGACGGTGCTGAGAGTAGCAGGTACTAGTGACGGTGCTGAGTGTAGCAGGTACTAGTGACGGTGCTGAGTGTAGCAAGTACTAGTGACGGTGCTGAGTGTACCAGGTACTAGTGACGCTGCTGAGTGTAGCAGGTACTAGTGACGGTGCTGAGTGTAGCAGATACTAGTGACGGTGCTGAGTGTACCAGGTACTAGTGACGGTGCTGAGTGTAGCAGGTACTAGTGACGGTGCTGAGTGTAGCAGGTACTAGTGACGGTGCTGAGTGTAGCAGGTACTAGTGACGGTGCTGAGTGTACCAAGTACTAGTGACGGTGCTGAGAGTACCAGGTACTAGTGACGGTGCTGAGTGTACCAGGTACTAGTGACGGTGCTGAGTGTAGCAGGTACTAGTGACGGTGCTGAGTGTAGCAGGTACTAGTGACGGTGCTGAGTGTAGCAGGTACTAGTGACGGTGCTGAGTGTAGCAGGTACTAGTGACGGTGCTGAGTGTAGCAGTACTAGTGACTGAGTGAGCAGGTACTAGTGACGGTGCTGAGGTAGCAGGTACTAGTGACGGTGCTGAGGTAGCAGGTACTAGTGACGGTGCTGGTAGGTACTAGTGACGGTGCTGAGTGCAGCTAGTGACTGCTGAGGTAGCGGACTAGTGACGGTGCTGAGTGTAAGTACTAGTGACGGTGCTGAGTGTACCAGGTACTAGTGACGGTGCTGAGTGTCAGTACTAGTGACGGTGCTATGAGTACTAGTGACGGTGCTGAGTGTAGCAGGTACTAGTGACGGTGCTGGAAGTACAGGTACTAGTGACGGTGCTGAGTGTCAGGTACTAGTGACGGTGCTGAGGTACAGGTACTAGTGACGGTGCTGAGGTAGCAGGACTAGTGACGGTGCTGGTAGGTAGTGAGGTGAGTTACAGTGACGGTGCTGAGTGACAGGTACCAGTGACGGTGCTGAGTGTAGCAGGTACTAGTGACGGTGCTGAGGTAGCAGGTACAGTGACGGTGCTGAGGTACAGGTACTAGTGACGGTGTTGAGTGTAAGGTACTAGACGGTGCTGAGTGTAGCAGGTACTAGTGACGGTGTTGAGTGTAGAGGACTAGGACGGTGCTGAGTGTAAGTATTAATGACGTGCTGAGAGACAGGTACAGTGAGGCTGAGTGTACAGTTGGAGTGCTGATGTGCAGTATAGTGACGGTGCTGAGTGTAGCAGGACTAGTGACGGTGCTGAGTGTAGCAGGATAGTGACGGTGCTGAGTGTAGCAGGACTAGTGACGGTGCTGAGGTACAGGACTAGTGACGGTGCTGAGGTAGCAGGTACTAGTGACGGTGCTGAGTGTAGCAGGACATACGGTGCTGAGTGTAGCAGACTAGTGAGGTGCTGAGTGTAAGTACTAGTGACGTGCTGAGTGAGCAGGTACTAGTGACGTGCTGAGTTACAAACTAGTGACGGTGCTGAGTGTACCAGGTACTAGTGATGCTGAGTGTACCAGGACTAGTGACGGTGCTGAGTGTACAGGTACTAGTGACGGTGCTGAGTGTAGGTACTAGTGACGGTGCTGAGTGTACCAGGTCTAGTGACGGTGCTGAGTGTACCAGGACTAGTGCGGTGCTGAGGTAGAAGGTACTAGTGACGGTGCTGAGTAGCAGGTACTAGTGACGGTCTGAGTGTAGCAGGTACTAGTGACGGTGCTGAGGTACAGGTACTAGTGACGTTCTGAGAGACAGGTACTAGTGACGGTGCTGAGTGTAAGGTACTAGTGACGGTCTGAGTGAGCAGGTACTAGTGACGGTGCTGAGTGTACCAGGTACAGTGACGTCTGAGTAGCAGGTACTAGTGACGGTGCTGAGTGTACCAGGTACTAGTGACGGCTGAGTGACAGGTACAGTGACGGCTGAGTGAGCAGGTACAGTGACGGTGCTGAGTGTACCAGGACTAGTGACGGTGCTGAGTGTACCAGGACTAGTGACGGTACTGAGTGTACAGGTACTAGTGACGGTCTGAGGTAGAGGTACTAGTGACGGTGCTGAGTGTAGCAGGTACTAGTGACGGTGCTGAGGTACAGGTACTAGTGACGGTCTGAGTGTAGCAGGTACTAGTGACGGTCTGAGTGTAGCAGGTACTAGTGACGGTGCTGAGGTACAGGTACTGTGACGGTCTGAGGTACAGACTAGTGACGGTGCTGAGTGTAGCAGGTACTAGTGACGGTGCTGAGTGTAGCAGGTACTAGTGACGGTGCTGAGTGTAGCAGGTACTAGTGACGGTGCTGAGGTAGCAGGTACTAGTGACGGTGCTGAGTGAGCAGGTACTAGTGACGGTGCTGAGTGTAGCAGGTACTAGTGACGGTGCTGAGTGTAGCAAGACTAGTGACGGTGCTGAGGTAGCAGGTACTAGTGACGGTGCTGAGTGTAGCAGGTACTAGTGACGGTGCTGAGTGTACAGGTACTAGTGACGGTGTGAGTGTCCAGACTAGTGACGGTGCTGAGTGTACCAGGTACTAGTGACGGTGCTGAGTGTACCAGGTACTAGTGACGGTGCTGAGTGTAGCAGGTACTAGTGACGGTGCTGAGTGTAGCAGGTACTAGTGACGGTGCTGAGTGTAGCAGGTACTAGTGACGGTGCTGAGTGTACAGGTACTAGTGACGGTGCTGAGTGTAGCAGGTACTAGTGACGGTGCTGAGTGTAGCAGGTACTAGTGACGGTGCTGAGTGTAAGGTACTAGTGACGGTGCTGAGTTACCAGGTACTAGTGACGGTGCTGAGTGTAGCAGGTACTAGTGACGGTGCTGAGTGTAGCAGGTACTAGTGACGGTGCTGAGTATACCAGGTACTAGTGACGGTGCTGAGTGTAGCAGGTACTAGTGACGGTGATGAGTGTAGCAGGTACTAGTGACGGTGCTGAGTATACCAGGTAGTGACGGTGCTAAGTGTACCAGGTACTAGTGACGGTGCTGAGTGTACCAGGTACTAGTGACGGTGCTGAGTGTACCAGGTACTAGTGACGGTGCTGTAGGGGTGACCTGCTGCTGAACAACAATATAAACAGTCACCAATTAGTAGTACTAGTTGATAATTAAATACAACCCCCCCCCTCCAAAAAAAAAAACTGACATGACATGCTGATGATGATGGTGGTGATGGTGGTAGTGATGGTGATGCTGCTCTTGGTAGTGGTGACAGTAGTGCAAGATGAAAGGGTGAATAATATAAAGTTAACTGCAGTGAGAGACAAGTTAGGCAGCTCTCACCATCGCTTTTTGAACTTCACGTCGAAGATGTGACTAAAAAATAACCATTCGTGTGTTAGTGTGACTACTCAATGTTCCAAGTAGGACCGAAACATCGTCATAGGAATCATTCTCCTGTGTGTGTTGTTTATGTATTGTTCCAGTCACCGTAGTGTGTTTTGTTCTTTTAAAGAAATAACCTCTATGTAGGTGAGGTGTAGGTTCCACTTTCTTAAACTGAGGTGTAGGTTCCACTTTCTTAAACTGAGGTGTAGGTTCCACTTTCTTATACTGAGGTGTAGGTTCCACTTTCTTATACTGAGGTCTAGGTTCCACTTTCTTAAACTGAGGTGTAGGTTCCACTTTCTTATACTAAGGTGTAGGTTCCACTTTCATATACTGAGGTCTGGGTTAAACTTTCTTATACTGAGGTGTAGGTTCCACTTTCTCATACTAAGGTGTAGGTTCCACTTTCATATACTGAGGTGTAGGTTAAACTTTCTCATACTGAGGTGTAGGTTCCACTTTCATATACTGAGGTGTAGGTTCCACTTTCTCATACTGAGGTGTTGGTTCCACTTTCTTATACTGAGGTGTAGGTTCCACTTTCTTATACTGAGGTGTAGGTTCCACTTTCTTAAGAATAAGGTGTAGGTTCCACTTTCTTAAGAGTGGGATAGGTTCCATTTTCTTATAGTGAGGTGTAGGTTCCACTTTCTTAAGAGTGGAATGTAGATTCCACTTTCATACAGTGGGATGTAGATTCCACTTTCCTAGGAATGGATGTAGATTCCACTTTCTTAAGAGTGGGATGTAGGTTCCATTTCTTATAGTGAGGTGTAGGTTCCACTTTCATAAGAGTGGAATGTAGGTTCCACTTTCATAGAGTGGGATGTAGGTTCCACTTTCTTAAGAGTGGGATGTAGGTTCCATTTTCTAAAACACACTGGCATATGCTGCTATTGACAAATGAACTTTTATAAACATTTATTCACTGTATCGAAGAACGTATACTTCCCAGTAACAAATAAAAACAATTGAATCAAGATACATGACAGCTCTTAAAAGTACTAAGAGATAGCCAAATATATATATGTACATATATATATATATTTATATATATATATATATATATATATATATATATATATATATATATATATATATATATTAAATATATGTTGTTAGTACAAGCTGAGTATTTTAAAAGTAATCTAGTAAGACAAGGTGGTAACCACCCAATGGAACGAGGTGGTAACCCAGTGGGACAAAGTGGTAACCCAGTGGGACGAGGTTTCACCACTGTGGGACAAGGTTTGAACTCAGTGGTACGAGGTAGTAACCCAGTGACAAAGAGCAGTAGCAAGAGAGAGAGAGGGGACGTAATAAAGGGAAGAGATAAGGAGAGCAATAATGGCATCATAAGAGGGGAAAACTTAAGCCATAAGCAAGAAGGGAATCATCACAGCAAAGGTGATCAAAACTACACCAATGTCAAGTCTAACTTGTCTGATATGTGCTGAGGAGGGGACAGTGAGAGTCTCAGGGAGTAACTAGGTGCTGAGGATTGGAGAGTACTAGGGTTAGAGTCTCAGGGAGTAACTAGATGCTGAGGAGGGGAGACTGCTAGGGTGAGAGTCTCAGGGAGTAACTAGGTGCTGAGGAGGGGACAGTGAGAGTCTCTGGGAGTAACTAGGTGCTGAGGAGGGGAGACTGCTAGGATGAGCCTCAGGGAGTAACTAGGTGCTGAGGAGGGGGGACTGCTAGGGTGAGAGTCTCAGGGAATAACTAAGTGCTGAGGAAGGGAGACTGCTAGGGTGAGAGTCTCAGGGAGTAACTAGGTGCTGAGGAGGGGAGATTGCATGGATGAGAGTCTCAGGGAGTAAGTAGGTGCTGAGGAGGGGAGAGTGCTAGGGTGAGAGTCTCAGGGAGTAACTAGGTGATGAGGAGGGGAGACTGCTAGGATGAGAGTCTCAGGGAGTAAGTAGGTGCTGAGGAGGGGAGACTGCTAGGATGCGAGTCTCAGGGAGTAAGTAGGTGCTGAGGATGGGAGACTGCTAGAGTGAGAGTATCAGGGAGTAAGTAGGTACCGAGGAGGGGAAACTGCTAGGATGAGTCTCAGGGAGTAACTAGGTGCTGAGGAGGGGAGACTGCTAGGATGAAAGTATCAGGGAGTAAGTAGGTGCTGAGGATGGGAGACTGCTAGGGTGAGTCTCAGGGAGTAAGTAGGTGCTGAGGAGGGGAGACTGTTAGGATGAGAGTCTCAGGGACTAAGTAGGTGCTGAGGAGGGGAGACTGTTATGATGAGTCTCAGGGAGTAAGTAGGTGCTGAGGAGGGGAGACTGCTAGGGTGAGAGTCTCAGGGAGTAAGTAATTGCTGAGGAAGGGAGACTGCTAGGGTGAGAGTCTCAGGGAGTAACTAGGTGCTGAGGAGAGGGTGTTGAGACATTGTCACCACACGTGTTGAGAAATTGATTGTCACCACTCGTGCTGAGACGGTAACCGTCACAACACGTGTTGAGACAGTGACTGAAAATCAGACAGAGTGGAAGACAGTGATCTTATCTGGTGGACTGACAGCAGGGAGCCACCACGTCATGACAGGTCAATAATAAGAATTATGAGAAAGTTAGACGATTTAGAGAGATCAAATGAAGACCATGTCAGGTAGGAAAAAAAATGTGTATGTGTGTATGTGTATGTGTGTGCGTGTGCACACACCACACACATACAGAAGACAATCACACATGGTTCATCACCTCTAGTCAACACAACATATAACCACTTTTCAAAAATATTACACTGCTCTGGTCTCTCCTCTACCTCTTGTCATTGCTGCTCTGGTCTCTCCTCTACCTCTTGTCATTGCTGCTCTGGTCTCTCCTCTACCTCTTGTCATTGCTGCTCTGGTCTCTCCTCTACCTCTTGTCATTGCTGCTCTGGTCTCTCCTGTATTCTTGGTAATCTTTAATTGGGGTAAGAAGCCCTGCTTCCTACCCTTGGTGAGCACCCTTCACTCTAGCCTCGCTGTGTGCATGATATCTTTGCTCTCTGGCCACATGATATCTTTGCTCTCTGGCCACATGATATCTTTGCTCTCTGGCCACATGATATCTTTGCTCTCTGGCCACATGATATCTTTGCTCTCTGGCCACATGATTCTGCAATGATTCTTGCTCTGGCCACATGATATCTTTGCTCTCTGGCCACATGATATCTTTGCTCTCTGGCCACATGATATCTTTGCTCTCTGGCCACATGATATCTTTGCTCTCTGGCCACATGATATCTTTGCTCTCTGGCCACATGATATCTTTGCTCTCTGGCCACATGATGTCTTTGCTCTCTGGACACATGATGTCTTTGCTCTCTGGCCACATGATATCTTTGCTCTCTGGACACATGATGTCTTTGCTCTCTGGCCACATGATGTCTTTGCTCTCTGGCCACATGATGTCTTTGCTCTCTGGCCACATGATGTCTTTGCTCTCTGGCCACATGATGTCTTTGCTCTCTGGCCACATGATGTCTTTGCTCTCTGGCCACATGATGCCTTTGCTCTCTGGCCACATGACTCTCGTCTCTTCCAACATTTTCTTGTTACTCTTAACAATCTTGTTCCGTCTTTCAAGTTCAACGTTGAATTGGAATTAAATTCTTTGTTTTCTTTCCTTGACTTTCATGCTGACAGCTGTGCCAGAGACCTTTCTGCTTTGTCTACAGCAAGCCTATGCAGAGTAACATATACATTTACTAGTTTTCTTACTATGCTCCTTCCGTCTGTGTGTATGTCTGTGTCTAGCTGTCTGTCTCCGCATCTGTCATTCTCAATTTCTCGACAAGAAAATGTTCACTCATCGCTTCTCATTGTCTTGTCTTGGCTATCCTGCCAATTTCATAACTCTGCCTACTCCCATGTTAAGGTGACTTTCTTCTCTCATAAATCCCCTTCTCTTAAGAAAACGCCTAAACTTTGCCTTTCTACTATTTTCAATGTGTAAAAAATTTATTATAACCCTCTCCGTCCTCAGCATATTAAGTTTTCATTTCGTCATACTAACACACTTCCTATCACTCTAGTTCCTCCTGTCACTGATGCTTCCGGTGTCCACTTCACTTCCTACTTATTTTGCCTCCTCCAATTCATTGGTGAAGCCTGGCACTCTCTCATTTACTTAAAAAAAACACAAAGTAACTGAAAGCTACGACAGATAATAGCCATATTTTACAGTGACCCCTTGTTAAAACTATCTACTCCACACACGCATATATATATATATATATATATATATATATATATATATATATATATATATATATATATGTGTGTGTGTGTGTGTGTGTGTGTGTGTGTGTGTGTGTGTGTGTGTGTGTGTGTGTGTGTGTGTGTGTACTCACCTAATTGTGGTTGCAGGGGTCGAGACTCAGCTCCTGGTCCTGTGTGTGTATGGAGGGCGGAGGCGCATTTGTGTATGCAAGACTGCGTGCGCGCGTGCGCGGGACCTGCTGATGGCAACACCTTGAAGGAACCGCTCAAGATAAACCTTAATACATAAGGTCATTTTTAGCATGGAGAACGTGGCGAGAAATGTGTAAAGCAGCATTAATACCAGTTTGGTGTAATGCCCGACCATAAAACTGCGCACAGCAGCCCAACTGCCCAAAGTGTTTGTGGAGCGTGAACTGGGAGAACTTTGCTGTGGACTCACACAAGCGAGATATTGAAACTTCCCAAACACAGAAAATACTACTACAAACTAACGACTGGAATATGTAATTGGAGTACCACTCACATGTGAAAATTGTACGTGTGTGTATCGGAAAATGGCTGAGTTTATTCAATGAAGTTAATGTTATGTAATTGTTGTGACAGTGTTTGTGTACCCAGCTCTTATGTCTGCTGAAGAAATGTTGTAATTGTTCTTCACGGATATGATCACATGTTGATTGTAAGATGGTCGATGTGTGCAGTGTGTGTGTGTGTGTGTGTGTGTGTGTGTGTGTTCAGTGGTGTGTGTGTGTGTGTGTGTGTGTGTGTGTGTGTGTGTGTGTGTGTGTGTGTGTGTGTGTTGTGTGTGCAGTGGTTGTGTGTGTGTGTGTGTGTGCAGTGGTGTTGTGTGTGTGTGTGTGTGTGTGTGTGTGTGTGTGTGTGCAGTGGTGTTGTTGTGTGTGTGTGTGTGTGTGTGTGTGTGTGTGTGTGTGTGTGCAGTGGTGTGTGTGTGTGTGTGTTGTATTCATTCTTACGTGACTGTCCCTCAGGTATATTAGTTTCTGGTTATTTTATATGATTCTATGTTTTGTGCTGTTTATTGCTTCTTATATTTTTTGCATACTAGTGCATTTTTAACTGTGGTCTCTGTGTACTATGGACACTCTTCTTACCATTGTTTTTTCCACTTCTGGGTATGACTTCCTCGTCTACCTCACCGTCCCTCCCGCTCAATACTGCATCCCTTCATTGTATTTCCTCCCAGATTCCTTTCCCACATTCAAGAATTCTCTCATTACTGTGTAATCCTTTCTTCTTTAGTCTGGTTTACTCCTTCCCTCTCATTCATTTTTTTCTTCATGTATACTTTCACAAGTCCTTCAAGACTTAGTATTATACGGTGGCCAGAGCCCAAGGAGTTCTCAATATTAGGTATAATCTTGCCAGCTCTTTCTCTCTAGATGTGTCCCTAACATGTTGTGCCAACAAGTTAGGGACCAATGATCTGGTCAGCTATGTGCCTCTCATTTCTCCCAGTTTATTTCTTTATGGTTAAAATTTTCCATGACCATTAGCTTTGCAGTAGACCCATGAAGTATCCATGATGGATCAGCTATGGTGTTCATTACAGCTTTGTTGTTGTAGTCGTATTCCTGGCTTAGTCTCCTGTTATTTACCGATGGGATGTAGATTACTGCAGTTTATACCTTGGGTTCCCCAGTCTTATGTGTCTATATAGTGTAGTGTAGTGCAGTGCAGTGTAGTGCATTGTAATGTACGCAAGAGTACATGGTTTCCTTGAGCGTTATGTGCATATTAGTTTACAGTAATTTTGTAAACTTTACACAAACACTCACAATGAAAAAAATCACGCCGAGTTAGAGTTTCTAGAACAATTTGGCAACAAATCTAAAATGGCAGTGTGTGGCACGCTGGCAGTCAGTCGGCGCTTAGCCGTGATAGGAGGTGGAGATGCTGCTCCTCTCTCTCTCTCTTCTCCATCCTTTGCTCACTTTATAGGAATTTTTATGAGGATAAATATCTTAAAGAATATACGTATTGTCAATAAAACATAATTTACATTTGAAGATGAGCAATGCTTGAGACGAGTTTGAACTGTAGACACTGGCTGTACCTAAAGCCACAATAATTATATTACTCAATAAAACCACTTATCTTACCAGAGCTTTAACTAATACACATTATTAACACTTGTAAAACATTAAGTATTATGTATGTTAAGGTGAAGCAGCGACCCTCAGGGTCCCTAACCCTTCAAGGGAGGCTCCATGATGCCGCTGAGAGGTTCTTAATCCAAGGAACTTGACTTGCTGCGACCCTCGTACGGGTTTAGCGCTTACCCATAAGCAACATAACACGGCAGGTCAACAAGGTCACTAACACCTGCTGGCTCACTCCCCGTTTTCTATTAACTCCTCACTAATTTCTGTTACATTCAAGTATGGTTGTAGCATTTATGGTTGTAGCATTACACATGGTTTAATTTTGCATTTACACAATCTAACCAAACCAAATTAAACCTAACTAAACCAAATTAAACCTAACTAAACCAAATTAAACTTAAGTTACCGAATTCTAGTTGAAAGAGTAGAACTTACAGCAACTGCGCATCTTCATGACGTCGACGTTTCGCCAACCAGTGACTTTATCAATACAATTCTAACCCAACCTAATTCAAATCAAATCTAATTTAACCTAACCTAGCCTAACTAAACCTAGCCTAACATAACCTATACATTTACAACACATCAAGAAATCTGCTTAAAATCATATGTGAGAAATGGACGTTTGCATGAAAAGGACGAATTGTTGGAGTAAGAGAACCAGATGGCAGCGTGGAGGATGGGACCTTGGAGGGTGGCAGCATGAAGGATTGCAGCGTGGAGGGGGCAGCGTGGAGGATGGCAACGTGGAGGATGGCAGAGTGGAGGGTGGCAACGTGGAGTATGGCAGAGTGGAGGATAGCAGCGTGGAGGGTGTCAGAGTGGAGGGTAGCAGCGTGGATGGCAGAATGGAGGATGGCAGCGTGAAGGGTGGCAGCGTGGAGGATGGTAGCGTGGAGGGTGGTAGTGTGGATGATGAAGCGTGAAGGATGGCAGAATGGACGTGATGAAGGACAATGTGGAGTAAGGAAGCGTGGCAGCGTGGAGGATGGCAGCGTGGAGGGTGGCAGCATGAAGGATGGCAGCGTGGAGGATGGCAGCGTGGAGGATGGCACCTTGGAGGGTGGCAGCGTGGAGGATGGCACGTGGAGAGGTGGCAGACGTGGAGGATAGCAGCGTGGAGGATGGCAGAGTGGAGGGTGGCAACGTGGGATGGCAGATGGAGGATGGCAGCGTGGAAGGGTGGCAGTATGGATGCAGCGGAGGATGGCAGCGTGAGGGTGGCAGCGTGGAGGAGGTCAGCGGAATGGCGTGGAGGGTGGCAGCGTGGATTGACAGCGTGGCAGGGTGGCAGCAGAAGGTCAGCGTGGAGGTGGATGGATGGCAGCGTGGATTGCAGACAGTGGAGGGATGGCAGCGTAGAGGATGGCAGCGTGGAGGATGGCAGGTGGAGGGTGGCAGTGGGATGGCAGCGTGAAGGATGGCAGCGTGGAGGTGCAGAGGGTGGCGATGGAGGATGGCAGCGTGAAGGGTGGCAGGTGGAGGGAGCAGCGTGAATGGCAGAATGGAGGTGGCAGCGTGGAGGGTGGCAGCGTGGAGGATGGTAGCGTGGAGGGTGGTAGTGTGGATGATAGAAGCGTGAAGGATGGCAAGAGTGACCTGAGTGGCAGCGTGGAGGATGGCAGCGTGGGCAGTGAGGATCCATGGGTGGCAGCGTGAGGGCAGAACGACAGGTGGTGCGCTGGAGAGCACTAATGGCAGAGGAGTACCAACTGGGTGGCAGCGTGGAGGATGGTACGTGGAGGGTGTATGGGGGATGGCAGCGTGGAGAATGGCACGCGTGGACTGGGACCACGTGGAGCATGAGTCAGCGTGAGGTGGCAGCGTGAGAGGCAGCGTGAAAATGGTGGCAGCTGTAGGAGGCAGAGTTGGGTGGCAGCGTGAGGAGCAGGCACGGTGTGCTGGAGACCATCTAGGGCCAGCAGAGTCACCTCCATGGTGGCAGCGTGGAGGGGCACGGAGAACACGGTGTGCTGGGACCATCTAGGGCCAGCAGAGTCACCCTCCTGGTGGCAGCGTGGAGGATGGCACCGTGGATTGCAAAACACGGGTGTGCTGGGACCATCTAGGGCCAGCAGAGTCACCCTCCTGGTGGCAGCGTGGAGGCATGACACGGTGTGCTGGGATCTAGCCAGCAGAGTCACCTCCTGGTGGCAGCGTGAGCGAACACGGTGCTGGGACCATCTAGGGCCAGCAGAGTCACCCTCCATGGTGGCAGCGTGGAGGACAGAACACGGTGTGCTGGGACCATCTAGGGCCAGCAGTCACCTCCATGGTGGCACGTGGAGAGGCAGAAAAACAGTGTGCTGGGACCATCTAGGGCCAGCAGAGTCACCCTCCATGGTGGCAGCGTGGAGGGCAGAAGCACCGGTGTGATCTGCAGAGACCATCTGGACGGTGTGCTGGGACCATCTAGGGCCAGCAGAGTCACCCTCCATGGTGGCAGCGTGGAGGGCAGAGCACACGGGTGTGCTGGGACCATCTAGGGCCAGCAGAGTCACCCTCCATGGTGGCAGCGTGGAGGGCAGAACACGGGTGTGCTGGGACCATCTAGGGCCAGCAGAGTCACCCTCCATGGTGGCAGCGTGGAGGGCAGAACACGGGTGTGCTGGGACCATCTAGGGCCAGCAGAGTCACCCTCCATGGTGGCAGCGTGGAGGGCAGAACACGGGTGTGCTGGAACCATCTAGGGCCAGCAGAGTCACCTCCATGGTGGCAGCGTGGAGGGCAGAACACGGGTGCTGGGACCATCTAGGCCAGCAGAGTCACCCTCCATGGTGGCAGCGTGGAGGGCAGAACACGGGTGTGCTGGGACCATCTAGGGCCAGCAGAGTCACCCTCCATGGTGGCAGGTGGAGGGCAGAACACGGGTGTGGGACCATCTAGGGCCAGCAGAGTCACCCTCCATGGTGGCAGCGTGGAGGGCAGAACACGGGTGTGCTGGGACCATCTAGGGCCAGCAGAGTCACCCTCCATGGTTCATGCTACACTTGCTAACTATTGATTCTCCTCACTCCCCTCCCACTGCTGCTGCTGTTACTACTGCTGTTGTTACCACTGCTGTTACTACTGCTGTTGTTACTACTGCTGTTGTTACTTCCGCTGTTGTTACTACTGCTGGTATTACTACTTTTGTTACTACTGCTGTTGTTACTACTGTTGTTGTTACTACTGCTGGTGTTACTACTGCTGTTGGTACTACTGTTGTTGTTACTGCTGCTGCTGTTACTACTGCTTCTGTTACTACTGCTGTTACTACTGTTGTTACTACCGTTGTTGTTACTACTTATGTTGTTACTACTGCCGTTGTTACTACTGCTGTTTTTACTACTGTGTTGTTACTACTGCTGTTGTTAATTTGTTCATGATTGTAACCATGTATAGGAGTGTAGATGGTTCATTACATTTGTAACTTGCCATGATTGTGACCAGATCTACCTGGAGTTCATTACCTTTGTAACTTGCTCAGCTATCATAACTTTGGGGCCCAGTCCCTGGACCCATTATGTACCTCTGTAATCTTTTGACTACCGCCCACAGGATGGGTATGGGGTGCATAATAAAGATGTTAAACTAACTGCTGTTGTTACTACTGCTGTTGTTACTACCGTTGTTACTACTGCTGTTACTGCTGGTGTTACTACTGATGTTGTTACTATTACTGTTGTTACTAGTGCTGGTGTTACTATTGCTGGTACTACTGCTGTTACTACTGCTGTTGTTACTACTGCTGTTACTACTGCTGTTGTTACTACTGCTGTTGTTACTACTGATGTTGCTACTGCTGTTACTACTGTTGTTACTACTGTTGTTACTGCTGCTGTTACTACTGTTGTTACTACTCTGCTGTTACTATTGCTACTGTTATTTCTACTGCTTCCATTGTTATTACTGGTGTTGTTACTACTGAAGTTATCAATGCTTCTGTTGTTAATGTTGCTGCTGTTATTACTGCTGTTACTACTACTGTTGTTACTATGTAATGTTGTTACTAATGCTGTTTTTACTACTGTTTCTGTTATTATTACTGTTGCTGCTGTTACTACTGCTGCTGCTGTTTTTACTCCTGCTACTGTTGTTACTACTGCTAATCTTGTTACAACTGCTGTTGCTCTTACTGATGTTGTTTCTGCTGTTCTTGTTGCCACTGTTGTTAGTACTGGCATTATTACCAATGCTGTTACTACTGTTATTGTTACCGCTGTTACTACTGCCGCTAACGTAACTACTGTTGTTTCTACTGTTCCTATTACTTTTGATTTTCTTACTATTTCTATTGTTACTACTGATGCTGTTACTGCTGCTGTTGTTAGTCCTACTTTTGTTACTACAGCTGTTGTAGCTACTGCTGTTGTTACTGTCTTTGTTATAACTACTGCTGCAGTTACTTTTACTACTACTACTACTGTTATCACTACTGTTGTTGCATCTACTGTTACTATTATTACTAGTGCTGTTGTTTCTCATGCTACTGTTGTTTATACTGCTACTGTTTCTGGGATTATTACTGTTGTAACTACTGCAGTTGCTACTAATATTGTATCTACTGTTGTTATTGTCGCTGTTGTTAGTGCTGCTGTTGTTACTACTGCTGTTACTGTTACTCTTATTTATACTGTTGTTGTTACTATTACTGCTGTACCTACTGTTACTTCTGTTATCGTTGTTACTACTGCTGTTACTGTTTTGTTACCACAACTGTTACTAATTTTCTTACTACTGCTGTTGTTACTCTTGTTGCTACTGCTGTTGTTACTATTGCTTCTACCTCTGCTATTGTTATTACTGTTATTACCAATGCTGTTGTTACTACTGTTGTTGTAACTACTGTTGTTATTACTGCCGTTACTGTTGTTGTTAGTACTGCTGATATTATTATTTTTCTTACTACTGCTTTTGTTACTCCTGCTGTTGTAACTACTGCTTTTGTCACTATTTCTACTGCTGGTAGTACTGAAGAATGGGCAGCCTGGGGAAGGGGTTCTCACGTTCTATATTCTTTTGGAAGCACCAAATTCGTAAGGGTCCTGTACTACCTGGGGAATGGTAGATAATCAGCTTCAATGAGACTAGCTCCAATTACTTAGATCAAAAGCCTTCAGGTGCACCAAGGCCTGCCATCACTCCAGCAAGACGCAGGCTGAGTCTCTGACATAACCTTACCTTTTGAAAAACAGTTGAAGCAACACTAGTTACTACTGCTGTGGCTGTGTGATCCCAGGAAGGTAGCCTCGTAGTCCACAGGTGTCCCGTAGTTCCATAGCTAGCACACTCAGCTCACACACTGAGGTCTGTAGTTCGATCCCCGGTACGGGTGGAAACATTAGGACGTGTTTCCTTAAGACACCTGTTGTCCCTGTTCACCCATCAGTAAAATAGGTACCTGGGTGTTAGTGGACTGGTGTGGGTCGCATCCTGGGGACAAAATTGACCTAATTTTTCCGAAATGCTCTGCATACCAACTAGGCCTGTATACCATGTACATGTACTTGTAGAAATAAGGATTATTATTATTATTACCCCAGTACCCTGTGCATCAATGCACGCGACTGGAATAGTGCAGAGTGCGGCATAATTTCCGGGTCACCATGCCAGGACTAGTCCTGGCGAACCTACCTGTATCTGTAGTGCAGCATAAGTTGGTAATGAAGTTAAATATTAGCGGTGAAGACTTGAAAGAAATCAGAAGAGACATTCATTAGCCATCACATGGAAACTAATATCTATTTTTTCAGTAAAAAAAGTAAATCAGGATAGATAATGTCCAAGTATAATTAAAACTTTTCAAAAGACCAATATCTTAAATACACAAGATCATTAAGCTTGCAGTAGCTCAGAAGTAGTATTATCAGGGTATGAGCAAGGAAGTAGTATTATCACGGTATGAGCAAGGAAGTAGTATTATCACGGTATGAGCAAGGAAGTAGTATTATCACGGTATGAACAAGGAAGTAGTATTATCACGGTATGAACAAGGAAGTAGTATTATCACGGTATGAGCAAGGAAGTAGTATTATCAGGGTATGAGCAAGGAAGTAGTATTATCACGGTATGAGCAAGGAAGTAGTATTATCAGGGTATGAACAAGGAAGTAGTATTATCACGGTATGAGCAAGGAAGTAGTATTATCACGGTATGAGCAAGGAAGTAGTATTATCACGGTATGAACAAGGAAGTAGTATTATCACGGTATGAGCAAGGAAGTAGTATTATCAGGGTATGAGGAAGGAAGTAGTATTATCACGGTATGAGCAAAGTAGTATTATCACGGTATGAGCAAGGAAGTAGTATTATCAGGGTATGAACAAGGAAGTAGTATTATCAGGGTATGAACAAGGAAGTAGTATTATCAGGGTATGTACAAGGAAGTAGTATTATCAGGGTATGAACAAGGAAGTAGTATTATCACGGTATGAGCAAGGAAGTAGTATTATCACGGTATGAGCAAGGAAGTAGTATTATCACGGTATGAACAAGGAAGTAGTATTATCACGGTATGAACAAGGAAGTAGTATTATCAGGGTATGAACAAGGAAGTAGTATTATCAGGGTATGAGCAAGGAAGTAGTATTATCAGGGTATGAACAAGGAAGTAGTATTATCAGGGTATGAGCAAGGAAGTAGTATTATCAGGGTATGAACAAGGAAGTAGTATTATCAGGGTATGAACAAGGAAGTAGTATTATCACGGTATGAACAAGGAAGTAGTATTATCACGGTATGAGCAAGGAAGTAGTATTATCAGGTATGAGCAAGGAAGTAGTATTATCAGGTATGAGCAAGGAAGTAGTATTATCAGGTATGAGCAAGGAAGTAGTATTATCAGGGTATGAACAAGGAAGTAGTATTATCACGGTATGAACAAGGAAGTAGTATTATCACGGTATGAGCAAGGAAGTAGTATTATCACGGTATGAGCAAGGAAGTAGTATTATCAGGGTATGAGCAAGGAAGTAGTATTATCAGGGTATGAGCAAGGAAGTAGTATTATCAGGGTATGAGCAAGGAAGTAGTATTATCAGGGTATGAGCAAGGAAGTAGTATTATCAGGGTATGAGCAAGGAAGTAGTATTATCAGGGTATGAGCAAGGAAGTAGTATTATCAGGTATGAGCAAGGAAGTAGTATTATCAGGTATGAGCAAGGAAGTAGTATTATCAGGTATGAGCAAGGAAGTAGTATTATCAGGTATGAGCAAGGAAGTAGTATTATCAGGGTATGAGCAAGGAAGTAGTATTATCAGGGTATGAGCAAGGAAGTAGTATTATCAGGGTATGAGCAAGGAAGTAGTATTATCAGGGTATGAGCAAGGAAGTAGTATTATCAGGGTATGAGCAAGGAAGTAGTATTATCAGGGTATGACAAGGAATAGTATTATCAGGGTATGAGCAAGGAAGTAGTATTATCAGGGTATGAGCAAGGAAGTAGTATTATCAGGGTATGAGCAAGGAAGTAGTATTATCAGGGTATGAGCAAGTAAGGCTGGAAGTTAATCAGATGCGACACTAAAAATATCACATGAAAAGCAGTATTTTTTCCAGTTCTTCCTCCAAAAAAAAAGCAAACTGGGACCTACACAGGTTAAAATCAATCCAAACTTTAAGTAAGATTAACCAGCTTTTAAGAAAATACGTAAGTTTTATGTAAGCTTAGTGTACATAACATAAAACATCGACAGATTGATAAAGAAGACACATGTGTAACACTCAGGTCTCTTTAGTGCTGAAACTTTTCGCCTGCACAACAGGCTTCTTCAGTTGAAAACAGATGAATGTAGCACTGAAAGCAGCAGTAGTACTGACGTGATCAGTCCGTCACACTCAGTGGGAGGTGGTCAGTCCCTCAAGCCAAAACCATAGGCAAGCAGCCAGGCCTTATATACTAAAGTAGAGGTGAGATAAAGCAGTTGGAGTTGAGATCACAGGTGAGCGGGGCCTACCAGTGGAAGTAGATCATGACCACTTGTATACCTAAGAAGTGGCAGAAGACTTCCACTGTACCAAGATACCATGGTGTTGCTGTTAGACAAGTGGGAGGAATGTAGGGTGAGGTTGAAGGGCGGGGGGAGGGAAGGGAATCTAGGTGGAAGGTTGGGGAATCTAGGGTGAGGTTGGAGGGTGGGGAAAACGTAGGTTAAGGTTGGATGCTGGGGGAATCTAAAGTGAGGGTGGAAGATGCGGTGGCACCCATATGTGTATCGTTATGTTAAATTGCCTTACACACGCCATTGTCACTGGTGACGCCCAGAAAACAGGTTAGTAAAAACACTACAACCACGCTATCACGGCTCCTCACCCTGGCCTAGCCACCCAGCCCCACTCACCAGCACCCACCAACTCTTCACCCTGGCCTAGCCACCCAGCCCCACTCACCAGCACCCACCAACCTTCACCTGGCCTAGCCACCCAGACCCCACTCACCAGCACCCACCAAGCCTCTTCACCCTGGCCTAGCCACCAGCCCACATCACCAGCACCCACCAACTTTCTTACAACCTGGCCTAGCCACCCAGCCCCACTCACCAGCACCCACCAACTCCTCACCCTGGCCTAGCCACCCAGCCCCACTCACCAGCACCCACCAACTCTTCACCCTGGCCTAGCCACCCAGCCCCACTCACCAGCACCCACCAACTCTTCACCCTGGCCTAGCCACCCAGCCCCACTCACCAGCACCCACCAACTCTTCACCCTGGCCTAGCCACCCAGCCCCACTCACCAGCACCCACCAACTCTTCACCCTGGCCTAGCCACCCAGCCCCACTCACCAGCACCCACCAACTCTTCACCCTGGCCTAGCCACCCAGCCCCACTCACCAGCACCCACCAACTCTTCACCCTGGCCTAGCCACCCAGCCCCACTCACCAGCACCCACCAACACACTGGTCGAGGGAGTGGCTGTATCAGGTATCCACAAGTCAAATGAATAAATATTCTTTACCAAAGTGATCACTTGTTAACGCGCGTGCCGTTGTTAACGCGCGTGCCGTTGTTAATGCGCGTGCCGTTGTTAACGCGTGTGTCTTGGGAATGCATCCTGTTGCAGATCGCTCATATACTGTATATTCATGCCGCAGTTAGATCATTTCTATTTTAAAATAAACTTTGCAGATGATAGTGGGGAGGAGGTGGCATGGGAAGCAAGTAGGTGACAGTGGGAGCACGAGGGGATGATGGGGAGGAGGGGTGTGCGGGAAGCGACGGGTGACAGGGGAGCAGAAGGGGGAGACGGGGAAGCGGAAGGGGTGCGGGGAACGGAGGGGGGACAGGGCAGGGAGGGGGTGCACGGGGAAGCGGACAGGGTGACAGGAGCGAGGAGGAAGAGGAGTACACGCTGGAAGGTGCACACGGAGGTGATCAGTGTGTGCAGCGTGAGAGCTCCACCTGGTCCACACCACTGTGTCACTGTGTACACCCTCTACGGTGCTGACTTGTCCACCCACCACGTGTGACTGTGTCCAACCACCACGACCACTGTGTCGTGACTGTGTCCACCACCCACCACGTGTCCGTGACCCACCACTGTGTCGTGACTGTGTCCTCCACCCACCACTGTGTCGTGACTGTGTCCACCACCCACCACTGTGTCGTGACTGTGTCCACCACCCACCACTGTGTCGTGACTGTGTCCACCACCCACCACGGTGCCGTGACTGTGTCCACCACCCACCACGGTCGTGACTGTGTCCACCACCCACCACTGTGTCGTGACTGTGTCCTCCACCCACCACGGTCGTGACTGTGTCCACCACCCACCACGTGCGTGACTGTGTCCCCACCCACCACGGTGCGGACTGTGTCCACCACCCACCACGTGCGTGACTGTGTCCACCACCCACCACGGTGCCGTGACTGTGTCCACCACCCACCACGGTGCCGTGACTGTGTCCACCACCCACCACGGTGCCGTGACTGTGTCCACCACCCACCACGGTGCCGTGACTGTGTCCACCACCCTCCAAGGTGCCGTGGAGGGTGGTGGACACAATTTCAATTTTAAAACTGCACATGGTATTCTTAACAAAAAACATAAGCACCCGGTTTCTTTACAAAACAAGTTCCACCCACAGTGACACAGTGAGTCACACTGACACAGAGTCACAGTGACACAGCGAGTCACAGTGACACAGTGAGTCACACTGACCTTCAAACACCTCTTCCTCCAGGATCTTCACTATTCACTTCTACCGGATTCAATCCTGAGTTAATTTTAGCACTTCCAGGAATATTAGAAGAGCGCTCCTACCAGCAGTGTCTCGGAAATGAAGAACTCACAAATTAGTGAATATACAACTTGAGAGCTCCCTGGGTCCAGGGTGACACAGGTCACACACATCACCTCCCTGGGTCCAGGGTGACACAGGTCACACACATCACCTCCCTGGGTCCAGGGTGACACAGGTCACACACATCACCTCCCTGGGTCCAGGGTGACACAGGTCACACACATCACCTCCCTGGGTCCAGGGTGACACAGATCACACACATCACCTCCTGGGTCCAGGGTGACACAGGTCACACACATCACCTCCCTGGGTCCAGGGTGACACAGGTCACACACATCACCTCCCTGGGTCAGGGTGACACAGCAACACATCACCTCCTGGGTCCAGGTGCACATCACACACTCACCTCCCTGGGTCAGGGTGACACAGGTCACACACATCACCTCCCTGGGTCCAGGGTGACACAGGTCACACACATCACCTCCCTGGGTTCATGGTAACACAGAACACTCACACTAGGCTTCACATCACCATCACCTCCCTGGGTTCATGGTGACACAGAACACACACACACTAGGCTTCACATTAACCCCCTGGGTTCAGGGTAACACAGAACACTAACACTAGGCTTCATATCACGTCCCTGGGTTAATGGTGACACAGAACAAACACACACACACTAGGCTTCACATCACCTCCCTGGGTTCATGGTGACACAGAACACACACACTAGGCTTCATATCACGTCCCTGGGTTCATGGAGACACAGAACACACACACTAGGCTTCATATCACGTCCCTGGGTTCATGGTGACACAGAACACTACATAGCTTATCACGTCCTGGTTCATGGTGACAGAACACTCACCTAGCTTCATCCGTCCCTGGGTTCATGGTGACACAGAACACTCACACTAGGCTTCACATCACGTCCCTGGGTTCATGGTGACACAGAACACTCACACTAGGCTTCATATCACGTCCCTGGGTTCATGGTGACACAGAACACTCACACTAGGCTTCACATCACGTCCCTGGGTTCATGGTGACACAGAACACTCACACTAGGCTTCATATCACGTCCCTGGGTTCATGGTGACACAGAACACTCACACTAGGCTTCATATTACGTCCCTGGGTTCATGGTGACACAGAACACATATACACACTAGGCTTCACATCACGTCCCTGGGTTCATGGTGACACAGAACACTCACACTAGGCTTCACATCACGTCCCTGGGTTCATGGTGACACAGAACACTCACACTAGGCTTCATATCACGTCCCTGGGTTCATGGTGACACAGAACACTCACACTAGGCTTCATATCACGTCCCTGGGTTCATGGTGACACAGAACACTCACACTAGGCTTCATATCACGTCCCTGGGTTCATGGTGACACAGAACACATACACACACAAGGCTTCACATCACGTCCCTGGGTTCATGGAGACACAGAACACTCACACTAGGCTTCACATCACCTCCCTGGGTTCAGGGAGACACAGAACACTCACACTAGGCTTCACATCACCTCCCTGGGTTCACAGACACAGAACACTCACACTAGGCTTCATGTCACCTCCCTGGGTTCACAGAGACACAGAACACTCACATTAGGCTTCACATCTCTCATTTATGACTTTCCACTGTCAAAAGCGAAATCAGATTCTTCATCAACAATTACTTTGCAACATTACACAAATATCAGCACATAAATCACAACGGGTTGGATTCGAACCCATAGCAGGTGAGTCATAAAACTCAAGAGGCCAGTGTGTTAACCACTGGGCCAGGTGGCTCTAATAAGATTCATTCAACTAGGTATATTTCTACATACCACAGGGAGATCAGCTTAGACCCCACTGTGACGACAAATGCAGCATTTAACAGACGAATCCTAGTTGGACGAATCTTATTAAAAATCAGCTGGCCACTTGCCATGGGTTCAAGCCTCGCCCGTTCCCTGATTTGTTTACAATCGTGTTATTATAATTTCAGTACATATCAATATACCTCATTATTTACAGTATAATTAAAAATAATTAAAATCTGATATAGACAAATTAATAAATGGCCTAAACAATGAAAGTGACCATCATACAATAAATAAATTGTTATAAATTTCGAGATATAATTCATTTTAACTACAATGACTAGACAAAGGTACCCATACTATAAAATAGCTTATTCAAATTCACGCTTATAATTTCTCCAATAACGGCTTATTCGAATTCAGAAATAACATTAGAAAACTGATATAGACAAATTAAAAAAGTGGACCAAAACAATGAGAAGTGACCATCATTACCAATAACTCAAATTGAAAATAAATTTACAAAATATAAAATATATTTTAACTACAATACCAGACAAAAAAGGCCACATACTACTAAGCTTTATTCAAATTTAATTTACTAATTTCTTCAATAAGCAGGTTATTTACTTATTACATACACTCAAAGAGCCTGACAGGTGAGCCAGCAGAAAGGTAATTCCATGGTGTTGTCCCTCGTTATGACTCCACCTCTCTACTAGAAATGAGGCGCCAGTATCTCAATGACTTACCCTCGCTACTTAACCCATTATGCCCAATCACTTGAAGTGAGACGCTAATAATAGGCATCAGAAAATGGCTCAAACGGGCAGCATTATTTTTCGAAGTACTAAGTATCTGTATATTTTCATAACAGAAAGAAGCATTCACCACCACCACTGCCACACACACAGCAACCTTCCATTACACCACAGATGAAACCTGAGGCTGGACAACAGTTGCAGAGAAGGGGACGACAAATTACAATACATTTTGAATCCCCTGGCTTAATGGCACAAGGCAGCCTAGTCAGCTGGTACATCCCACGGAACCTCATTCCACACAGGTAGCCAACACACTTCGACGACAGGTCGATGACAGCTGCGGGGCGTGTTATTCTAAATGCCTACTCTTCCTGGTGGGGAAGAGTAGAGACTGGCAGAGGAAGCAGCAAGCACCCCTCACTTCCTGAGACTCTGCTTCCAACCCTTGCAAGCAGCAGGTGGCAACCGGCAACTGGGCTTCAAGGCGAGAGATGGTGGATGGGCTGCCGAGGAGTCAGCCAATGGGGTGGGTGGCAAGGCAACCAATGGGTTGCAGAGTGGCTACAAGGGTGACGGATGAGCAGCATGGTGATGGATGACGGGAGAGTAAGGCTAGATGACTAGGGGCACTTCCCTGCGGTGGGTGACGGGGACGGCCTGAGGAGTCACAGGCTGGGGTGATACCAGCATTACCACACTGTCACTATCCTGAGGTTGTGGGTACCGGTGAATTATCAGTGCGTGTGAGAGGGGACGGGATGGAACACTGCTGGCCGATGGGTTAGTACAGGTACAAATAAGTACAATTATCAAACAGAGTATAAGGGTGTCACAGGTGTAAACATACTAACATCAACATATTACACCAACATACTTAAACCAGCATACATACACCAGCATACTTACACCAGATAAGCTGTTCCTCATTTCTTACCAAAAGGCTAAACAGCTTCCCATCCTATATAACATATCAGCCTCACAGGACGGTTATAAATAATTTACCTGAGGTCCACCTTGAGTGATGGTGATCACCAGTGGTACTGAGGTCCACCTTGAGTGATGGTGATCAACAGTGGTACTGAGGTCCACCTTGAGTGATGGTGATCACCAGTGGTACTGAGGTCCACCTTGAGTGATGGTGATCACTAGTGGTACTGAGGTCCACCCTGAGTGATGGTGATCACCAGTGGTACTGAGGTCCACCTTGAGTGATGGTGATCACTAGTGGTACTGAGGTCCACCCTGAGTGATGGTGATCACTAGTAGATGAGGCCCACCTAGTGATGGTGATCACCAGTGGTACTGGTCCACCTGAGTGATGGTGATCACTAGTGGTACTGAGGTCCACCTTGAGTGATGGTGATACCAGTGGTACTGAGGTCCACCTTGAGTGATGGTGATCACCAGGGTACTGAGGTCCACCACCTTGAGTGATGGTGATCACTAGTGGTACTGAGGTCCACCTGAGTGATGGTGATCACCAGTGGTACTGAGGTCCACCTGAGGTGAGTGATCACCAGTGGTACTGAGTCCACCTGAGTGATGGTGATCACTAGTGGTACTGAGGTCCACCTTGAGTGATGGTGATCACCAGTGGTACTGAGGTCCACCTTGAGTGATGGTGATCACCAGTGGTACTGAGGTCCACCTTGAGTGATGGTGATCACTAGTGGTACTGAGGTCCACCTTGAGTGATGGTGATCACTAGTAGTACTGAGGTCCACCTTGAGTGATGGTGATCACCAGTGGTACTGAGGTCCACCTTGAGTGACGGTGATCACCAGTGGTACTGAGGTCCACCTTGAGTGACGGTGATCACTAGTGGTACTGAGGTCCACCTTGAGTGATGGTGATCACCAGTGGTACTGAGGTCCACCTTGAGTGACGGTGATCACCCGTGGTACTGAGGTCCACCTTGAGTGACGGTGATCACTAGTGGTACTGAGGTCCACCTTGAGTGATGGTGATCACCAGTGGTACTGAGGTCCACCTTGAGTGACGGTGATCACCAGTGGTACTGAGGTCCACCTTGAGTGACGGTGATCACTAGTGGTACTGAGGTCCACCTTGAGTGATGGTGATCACTAATAGTACTGAGATCCACCTTGAGTGATGGTGATCACCAGTGGTACTGAGGTCCACCTTGAGTGGACAGGTGGTACTGAGGTCCACCTTGAGTGATGATCACCAGTGGTACTGAGGTCCACCTCCAGTAATTATAACAATAAAGAAGCAGTAAACCCGCTGGGGTAATACATGGTCTGGAAACCAGGAGGTAATGTAGTTTGATCTGAGGAAGGGAAGAGTAGCTCCAATTCCATGGAGCAAGAGCAGGTGTTGATAATGTGCATAGAGTGAACGGGGATGGGCGGTGGGTGCCACCACCGGCCGGGCCCGAGTGGGTGACGCCCTCCGCTCCCAATGACCAGGGCCCCCCAGCATCAGGGGTGACGCTCCACTCCGCACCCACTGACCAGGGCCGCCCCAGCATCAGGGGTGGGCGCTCCTCGCCACCCACTGACCAGGCCGCCCCAGCAGCGGGGGTAGGCGCTCTCCGCCACCAACTGACCAGGGCCGCCCCAGCAGCTTAGGTGGGCGTCCCCGCCACCCACTGACCAGGGTCACCCCAGTAGCGGGGATGGGCGCCCCCTGCCACAGACTGACCTGGATCGCCCCAGCAGCGGAGGTGGGCGTCCCCGCCACCCACTGACCTAGGCTACCCCCCGCCACCCACTGACCAGGGCCACCCCAGCAGCGGGGGTGGGCGCCCCCGCCACCCACTGACCAGGGCCACCCCAACAGTGGGGGTGGGCGCCCCGCCACCCACTAACCAGGGCCACCCCAACAGTGGGGGTGGGCGCCCCCGCCACCCACTGACCAGGGCCACCCCAACAGTGGGGGTGGGCGCCCCCGCCACCCACTGACCTGGGCCGCCCCAGCAGTCACCAAGCAGCCGTGTAATACAATTTCACCAGGTTTGGTCCGACTTAACATCAAGTATCATATGATTCTGGGAGGGTGTGGGCGCTGAGGCGTGGGTGTGGGCGCGCAGGCGTGCACGCCCGCACTTCCGCCCTATCACCTCCGCCCACCCACGCCCACCAAATCACGTACCTAGTTTGCCTCTTAATGAATTGAATTAAATCATCTATACCGAGAATCTGGAAGTGATTTACGGTCAAGGGGTCCATTAGACGGGCGAGTGAAGGCACTACCTTGGCCAGGATAATGTGGAGAATAGATCAGAGCGGAGGGTGGTGTAATGACCCGCCCCTCCCCCCACCCGCCGCCCCCCGCCACCCCTCACACAATATGATCACAGCCACTGTGACTAGATGATTTAATAGAATCTTCACAAACCGTATTATGAACGAAGTACTGACCATGAATTACTTTGAGATCTCCTTTTCACCGAGATAACAACATCTCTTCCGTGGCGGGGAGTGGGAGGAGCTGCTGGCGCGCTCGCCAATGACGAGAAACAGTGGGAGGAGCAGCTGATACACGGACCAATGAGGAGGAAACCTGAGGAGGAGTAACCAATCAGGCGTGAGGTACGCTAGGCTCCGCCCCTCTCTGTTACTCACTCAGGGGGTGGAGCTCTCACTGTGTGGAGCTCCGCCGAGCTCCGCACAGCTCTCATGCTGCTCCTCCTCCCAGCAGTATTTCTTATTTATATCCAAATCTTTTATATACTTGTGTAGTAATCTAATGACAGATATACTATGCATGACGTAACAGTTAACACTCCTGGCAAAGTGGATTACACAAGTGTTAACAAAGATATAAACTCAATGATTTATCTGGCAGTTCTCATGTTGTAATAACCAGCAAGATTGTTAAAAAGTAACGTTGCTTTATATATATATATATATATATATATATATATATATATATATATATATATATATATATATATATATATATATATATATATATATATATATATATATATATATATACCTTACCCATAAACAATAAATAATAACTTAAAAATTGCTGTTGGAAAATAATACAATTTTAACTTATTTATAAATTAACTGATAGATTTTGAAATTATTAAAAATATCCTTTTTGCATTATTTCTTTTTAATATTATGAGGTAACATAAAAGTAAATATTGTATATGGATTCATTAAGCAAGTAATTATGTATATGTATATTATATATATATATATATATATATATATATATATATATATATATATATATATATATATATATATATATATAGTGTAATTTCTTTGGAAATTTTAGAAATATTTTTAATTACCATGTAATTAAAATTTTAATGGTAATGAATGTTCAAGTGTAAGTGGCGGTGCTGGTGACTTGGTGGTGGTGGTGCCGTCGGCGGCGGTTGTGCCGTCGGCGGCGGTGTTATCGGCGGCGGTGGTGGTGCCGTCGGCGGCTGTGGTAGTACCGTCGCTGGCGATGATGTCGTCGCCAACGGAGTGGAAGGCACCGGTGTGAGCGGCGGTATTATGGGCGGCGGGTGTGTGCGGGCGGCGGTGAGGGTAGGGAACAGTATAGACAGGTTTAAAGTGCGGACGGCGGGGAGTACTGCGTATGGTGGAAATGTGGGCGGCGGTAGTTCGGGCGGTGGCGGTGTGGGCGGCGGGGAGATGTGCGGGAATATGGTGGTCGACAGAGCCGCTACCTCCATCTGATGCCATGGCCACGCCCTCCAGCGCCCGCCTCCGCTACCTCCAGCCACACCAACAAACCTAGACTTCCTAACATTAACTCACAATTAACGTTGCCCTCATTGCTTCACCTCAACTCTACAACGACCCACATATTGATGAGCACTGGCGGTAGCTGTTTGTAGATGATGCTCAATGTCTAGAGGAGTTAGAAAAGAAATAGCGGGGACTATAAGACTGGTGGGGTTGTCTGGGTGGTGGGAGTGTGTTATGGAGTGGGAGGAGCGTATGTGTGGTGGGAGCTGGAGAGGGGAGCCCTGCGCCGAGGCGAGCGTGGAGCGGCCTCCTGCACGCTTCAGGGACTGGCTACCTTAGTCCCCGACGTACGCTTCAGTAGTCGACCACGCATCAGCAACTCTCCCGAGCCGCCTGCACTGCTCTGATCCCCGTGTTAATACTTCAGTGTACTCATGTGTGAAGGTTGGCCTCCCACCGCCGCTCTCCTGCACCTCTAGTGCTACCTCGCGATACCCAACACCAACAACCACTCTTGGCAAAATTCTACTGCAAATATTAGTTGCGTCCGCGCCCCCCCCCTACTTAACAAGGAAGGACTTTTAATAATCGTCGCGACAAGGAGATTTGCTGCGGTGTGACAAGTCCAGTGTGGTGATAGGGAGTCTCATGTGTGACTGGCGGGCCAGAAGATTCACTGGTGCAGGTCGAGGAGTAAGCTCAGTGTCCGTGTGGCTGTGCTAGTGAAGTCTGCATCACCAAGGTGCTTGTGTCATCTCCCTAGGGACTCTCCTCCACCCCTACACCCTCACCATTGATATTTCTCTGCACGAAGGTAAGTCCTCGCCTCTGATGGTGGAGTTCTAAGTCTGAGTGTGTTTTCACTGCACTCTCAGTAAACGACTCGGTTCAGATTATCGAGTGAGTGTGTTTACACCTCACTCTTAGCTAACGGTTCTGTTAAGATAATCTTCAGTGTTTACACCACACTTTTAGTGAACTGCTCTGTCCATATCATCGTCCGAGTATGTTTACATCATTCTTGGTAAATACCTCTAGATAAACCCAACTCAATCCTTGGCAAAAACCTATGAAACAATTTGTACTTTTGTAATTATAAAAGATAATGCTTTTTATCATCATAACTTGAACTTTACGCACTTTATAATGCCATGACACCCCAACAACTTACCAACACCGTAGATCTGATTCTCAGGTTGGGTGATATGTAAATCTCCTCACACTGCCCCTGTTTACCCAGCAGTAAACAGGCACCTGATCCTTAGTCGACTGTTGTGAGTAGCATCCTACAACATATAAATTGAGGCCTCCGGTAGCTAGGTGACCTGACTCTCATATCCATGTGGCTAAGTGAGACGGCTCCCATACTCCTGTAGGTAGGTGACAAGGCCCCTGGTGCTCTTAGACTTAGTGAGCAGGCCCTTGGTGCCACAAACAGATGTTTAAGAATACTACAAGCCATGAAACCTGCCATCCACCACACACCCATGCACACCATCCTTGCCGACACACATCCCTTGCCGACACACATCCGCACACTCCCAATGACACGAAAACACTCACACATCCCTCGACACATCCTCGACACATCCCTGCACACATCCCTTGCCGACACAACATCCTCGGCACTTGCCGACACACACTCTCCTCGCCGAACACACATCCTACACATCCTCCTGGACACACATCCTGGACACATATCCTTGCCGACACACAATCCTCGCCGACACACCCTCATCAACATCCTCAGACACACATCCTCGCCGACACATCCTGCCGACACAACATTCACTTCCGACACACACATCCTCGCACACATCACATCCTCCGACACATACTCCTCGCCACACACACACATCCCTCGCCGACACACATCCTCGCCACCACAATCCTCGCCGACACACATCCCTCCGACACTCCGACACACACAATCCTGCCACACATCACATCCTGCCACACACATTCCCGCCACAACTACACCATCCTCCGACACACTCCTCGCACACACATCACACATCCTCGCCTGACACACATCCTCCGACACACACTCCACACACATTCCTGCGACGACACATACACATCCGCCGACAACATCCTCGACACACACACTCGACACATCCTCGCGACACACACCAAACAACATCCTCGCTCGACACACCTCAGACACATCACATCCTCCTCGACACACACATCCCATTGCCTGACAACATCCACATCGGACACACATCCTCGCTGACAATAACACATCCTCGCCGACACAACACATCCCATCGCAACACATCTCGCCGACACAACCTCGCTGACACATCCCTCACACACACATTCCTCGCTGACACATACACATCCTCGCTGACACATCCTCCCACTACACACATCCTCGCACACACACATCCCTCGCCGACACACATCCCTCGCCGACACACACATCCTCTGCTGAACACACATCCCTGCTGACACACATAATCGCTGACAACATCCCTCGGACACACACACCTCGCGACACACATCCTCGCTGACACACACCATTCCACACACACATCGCTGACACACATCCTCGCCTGACACACATCCCTGCTGACACACACCACACACTCCCTCGCTGCACACAACAACATCCTCGTACACACACATTCACACATCCCTCGCCAACACAATCTCCCGCCGACACACATCTCTCGCTGACACACACATCCTCGCCGACAAACATCCTCGCTGACACACATACACATCCTTGCGACACTCCCATGCTGACACACAACCTCGCTGACACACATCTTTCTGACACAAAACACTCGTGACACACACATCTCGCTGACACACACAACTCACACACATCCTTCGCTGACACACACATCCCTCGCTGACACACTCCTGCTGACACAACCTCGCTGACACACACCTCGCTGACACACACACATCCTCGCTGACACACATCTGCTACACACACATCACTCGCTGACACACAACCTCGCTGACACACACCTCGCTGACAACACATCCTCAGCTGACACCACACATCTCGCTGACACACACATCACTGACACACATCCCCATGACACACAATCCTCGCTGACACACACACTCGCTGACACATCCCTCGCTGACACACAACCCTCGCTGACACACATCCCTTGCTGACACACACATCCCTCGCTGACACACAAACTTCACGCTGACACTAACACCTCGCTGACACACAACCTCGCTGAACACAACCTCGCTGAACACACACACCTCGCTGACACACACATCCTTGCTGACCACACAACACTCGCTGACAACCTGACACACACACTCGCTGACACACAAATCCCTCGCTGACACACACAACTCTAGCTGACACCACACAACTTTCGCTGACACACACAACCATCGCTGACACACACAACCCTCGCTGACACACACAACCCTTGCTGACACATACACACACCTCGCTGACAACACAACCTCGCTGACCACAACCTCTGCACATCTCCGACACACACACACACTCGCTGAACACAACAGCCACACAACCTGTCGTGACACACACCTCGCTGACACACAAACACTCGCTGACACACACACCTCGCTGACACATACACCTGCTGACACAATCAACTGCTGACCACAGCTCGCTGACACACAACACTCGCTGCACAACACTCGTGACACAAACTCGCTGACACACACAACACTCGCTGATACACACAACCTCGCTGACACAAACCTCGCTGACACAACAACCTCGCTGACACACACAACACTCGCTGACACATCACACACCTCGCTGACAACACAACCCTCGCTGAACACAAACACTCGTGACACACAACACTCGCTGACACCAAACACTCGCTGATACACACAACACTCGCTGACACAACCCTCGCTGACACACATAACACTCGCTGACACACACAACACTCGCTGACACAACACTAGCTGACACAACCCTCGCTGACCTAAGACTCGCTGACACACAACACTCGCTGACACAACCCTCGCTGACACATATAACACTGACACAACCCGCTGACACACACAACACTCGCTGACACACACAACCTCGCTGACCAACACTCGCTGACACCACAACACTCGCTGACACACAACACTCGCTGACACACACAACCTCGCTGACACACACAACACTCGCTGACACACACAACACTCGCTGACACATAACATCGCTGACACACACAACACTCGCTGACACACACAACTGCTGACACACACAACACTCGCTGACACACACAACTCGCTGACACACACAACACTCGCTGACACACACACCTCGCTGACACACACAACACTCGCTGACACAACACTCGCTGACACACACAACACTCGCTGACACACTCCTGACAACACCTCGCTGACACACTCGTGAACACAACCTCCTGACACACACACTCGCTGACACACACACACTCGCTGACATACACACTACCCTCGCTGACACACAAAACACTCGCTGACACACACACAACACTCGCTAACACACACAACACTCCGACCTACCTGACAACAACACTCGCTGACCACCAACACTCGCTGACACACACAACACTCGCTGACACACAACACTCGCTGACATACCAACACTCTGACCTAACACTCCTGACACACACACTCGCTGACAACCTCGCTGACACACACAACCCTCGCTGACCTAACACTCACTGACACACACAACACTCGCTGACATACACAACACTCGCTGACCTAACACTCGCTGACACACACAACACTCGCTGACCTAACACTCGCTGACACACACAACCCTCGCTGACCTAACACTCGCTGACACACACAACACTCGCTGACCTAACACTCGCTGACACACAACCCTCGCTGACCTAACACTCGCTGACACACACAACCCTCGCTGACCTAACACTCGCTGACACACATAACCCTCGCGTAACACTTGCTGACACACACAACACTCGCTGACCTAACACTCGCTGACACACAACCCTCGCTGACCTAACACTCGCTGACACACACAACCCTCGCTGACCTAACACTTGCTGACACACACAACACTCGCTGACACACACAACACTCGCTGACACACACACAACACAACTGTTCTCAGGTTCTAACAATGAAGAAGATATGTCCACTTCCTCGGATCAAGAGACCTTCACCACGTTGAATGGTGATTGACACTAGCGGGACGAGTCAATGACACTGGCGGGACAATCAGTGACACTGGCGTGAAGTCAGTGACACTGGTAGGACAGTCAGTGGCACTGGCGGATCAGTCAGTGTCACTGGCGGGTCATGACACTTACGGGTCAGTCAGTGTCACTGGCGGGACAGTCAGTGGCACTGGCGTAACAATCAGTGACACTAGCGGGACAGTCAGTGACACTGGAAGGACAGTCAGTGACACTGGCGGATCAGTCAGTGTCACTGCCGGGACAGTCAGTGAGCACGGGTATCAGTGCACTGCGACAGTATGCACTCGACATCGTGACACTAGCGGGACAGTCAGTGACACTGGCAGGACAGTCAGTGACACTGGCGGAACAGTCAGTGACACTGGCGGGACAGTCAATGGCACTCACCACCCAGGCTATAAGTATGTGGTAGTGCCAAGTAGTAATTCACTGCGGGGGTCACTTAGCGAAACCGATTTTGAAGGCTCGATCCTCCGTCAGTTAATCGCTGGCCGGTGTGGGACCATGGCAGCTGCTGGTGGTCGCTAACGCCAGTTGTAACGTACCAGACACCTGCTAATAACTTTTCCAAAGACTAACTTGGTGTGTAATAAAGTATAACTTAGAGGGAAATAACTTTTCTAAACCATAACTTACATTTGTACAACAAATCTGTATTTCAGTATAAATTTTGACATAGAATTTTGTGCTAGTATTGTGAGCGATTAAATTAGTGATGTGAGCGAGCACAGTTGTGATGTGAGCACAGTTGTGATGTGAGCACGGCTGTGATGTGAGCACAGTTGTGATGTGAGTGAAGACAGTTGTGTTGCGTGTCTACCTGGAGATTAGCTAACCCAGGTTCGAGTCTCCACCGCTCACTGCCTTCAGTGCTTCACATAAAGCAATAAGATTAAACATGAGACTTTGCAGCCGAAACGTCTGGTTTATTATACACACTTCATCTATCCTGTGGACAGCAGCATACAGACAGATACACAATAGGCCTACGAACCAGGTCCACCCCCAAAAAATATTAACAGGAATACATATAAATATAATATTTATATATATTTGATTCTGTTAGGCCATACGTTGAAAAGTCTGAATATTAATTAAAAAAAAAGATTTACATGAAGTATAAACATTCACCAGAATACAAATACAAAGATCAATACTATCTGGCTGAAATAATTACATAAATTAATATTAATAATATAAACAAACAGCAACAATGATAACCAAATCATTATTATTACCTGATTATAATGCGACATAAATCCATCAGCTCCTGCAAATAACGACATGTAGATCAGTTTATGTCTACACATAAGAGCTATATTACAACATGCAAGCCACTGTGGTGGATATAATACAGTATACTATATACTACACTGTCGTGGATATAACACAGTATACTATACACTACACTGTGGTGGATATAATACAGTATACTATATACTACACTGCCGTGGATAACACAGTATACTATATACTACACTGTGGTGGATATAACACAGTATACTATACACTACACTGTGGTGGATATAACAGTATACTATACACTACACTGTGGTGGATATAACACAGTATACTATATACTACACTGTCGTGGATATAACACAGTATACTATACACTACACTGTGGTGGATATAACACAATATACTATACACTACACTGTCGTGGATATAACAGTATACTATACACTACACTGTGGTGGATATAACACAGTATACTATACACTACACTGTCGTGGATATAACACAGTATACTATACACTACACTGTCGTGGATATAACACAGTATACTATACACTACACTGTGGTGGATATAACACAGTATACTATACACTACACTGTGGTGGATATAACACAGTATACTATACACTACACTGTGGATATAAACAGATACTATACACTACACTGTGTGGATATAACACAGTATACTATACACTACACTGTGGTGGATATAACACATGTATACTATACACTACACTGTGGGATAAACACAGTATACTATACATAACTGTGTGGATATAAACATATACTATACAATACACTGTCGTGGATATAAACACAGATACTATACATACACTGTCGTGGATATAACACAGTATACTATACACTACACTGTCGTGGATATAACACAGTATACTATACACTACACTGTCGTGGATATAACACAATACACTATACACTACACTGTCGTGGATATAATACAAGATACTATACACAGCACTGTCGTGGATATAAAACAATATACTATACATTACACTGTCGTGGACATAAAACATGACACTATACATTGCACTGTCGTGGACATAAAACATGACACTATACATTGCACTGTCGTGGACATAAAACATGACACTATACATTGCACTGTCGTGGACATAAAACATGACACTATACATTGCACTGTCGTGGACATAAAACATGACACTATACATTGCACTGTCGTGGACATAAAACATGACACTATACATTGCACTGTCGTGGACATAAAACATGACACTATACATTGCACTGTTGTGGACATAAAACTACCCTCAACACAGAGCCTCCGACACACATACACACAAAATAATCACGTCGCCACACAAACCTAACATAATTTTAAGCCTGGCTCCCAGAGAGATGTGTCATAATTTCCAAAAAACTAGACAAGGCCGTGACACGGCCAGACCGTAACTCCGAAAAATTAGGCAGGGAAATTAGCAGTAATATTAGAGTATCGGGCGAGAGGCCGGCGCCCGCGCCCGCCATCCCCGCCTCTCAGTGATCCATCGGTATTTACGAGGCGTCGTTATGACGCAACCAGGGCTCCCCCCCCAATACATAATGGAGCGCCGATGGTCATTATATTTGTGATGAGTTATTGTGATGATATTTGTGATGAGTGATAGTGAGAATATTTATGATGAGTTTCAGTGATAATACGTGTGATGATGAGTAGTGATATTTGTGATGAATTATGGTGATAATATTAATGATGAGGGATAGTGATGATATGTGTGATGAGTTACAGTGATAATAATAATGATGAGGGGTAGTGATGAGTGACAGATGAGCCAGGTCACCACGTTGAATCTAACAATGGTATTCCATTCAGGGAGAAGCGCCATACCCGTAGGGGAACGGAGGGAATCAGATTTAATTCGCGGAAGGATCCAAGTAATTAAAATTCCTTGGATCAAGAACACCAGCATCAGGGGAGTGTGTTACCCTCGGTCCACGACTGTGCTGTAGTCTTCCTGGCTAATATCTGGCTATAAGGAATATCTGCAGTCCCGGGAAATATTTGCCTATATCAATATATATACAACAACACACACACACACACACACACACACACAACACACACACACACACACACACACATATATTATATATATATATATATATATATATATATATATATATATATATATATATATATATACAGGAATATATTACACGATATCGTGGCAATAGAGGAAATATTTGACTATATTTTCGGCCACTAGAGAAATATATGACGATATCTCTGGTACTATGAGAAATACATGACGATATCTATGATACTAGAAAAATAAATAGAGATATCTCTGATTCTAGGGGAAATATATAACGATATGTAGTATTAGGGAAATATATGCCGATAACTGTCGTGCTAACAAAATATAAGCCAATATCTGTGGTACTAGGGAAATATATGCCGATATCTGTGGTACTATTAGAAATATATGCTGATATATACTGACTTCAGGGAAAGTGGCTTAAGATATCTGTTGTACAGAAGGAAGATCAGAGAATATCTGTTGGTTACGGGGAAATTATTAGCCGGTATACATGAGCTCCAGGATATTTACGGTACCGAGGGAATATCTGCACATCTATATGGACTCCGGGGAAAATTATAAGCCAATATTTACGACAGTAAGGGGAATATCAGCGGATATTTGAAATTATGAGAGACAGTATAATTTTAAGGATGCCGATCATACCTTGTTATTGAAACTCTCGTTGCCTCTCACAAGTGGCATTAAAAATACAAAGTATACTAAAAAATGTATGACAGTAAATGTATATAACACGAAATGTATGTGACAAGAAATGTATATGACAGGAAATGTACATAACGGGAAATGTATCTGATAAGAAATGTATATGACAGGAAATATACATGACGGGAAATGTATCTGACAAGAAATGTATATGACAGGAAACATACTCTATACGCCATTATATATGACAAAATTTATACAGCAGATAATGTGTGGCAAATTTATATGACACAAATGGTATTTGTCAAAAATGTGTATAACAAAATGCAAATGAGATAATAATTTCGTTATAGTCACGGGCTCTCTCAAACAAGCTGAGAGAATACACATGACGTCATTTGTTGTTGATCACGATCTTCTACTTTTACACGTCTTCAGCTAATTGTCAAGTACAAATTCCGTATTATGAAAATACTGACCTTTATTGACAACATTTATTAAATACAACTTTTTGTATAAATTATATACATATATGTATATATATATATATATATATATATATATATATATATATATATATATATATATATATATATATATATATATATATATATATATATATAATGTGCCGAATAGGAAAAACTTGCGATTTCGGTTTAAATAGCAACGCACTTCTTGCCAAATAGAGCAAGCGAAAATTTGTGTATGCAATAATTTAGCAAAATCATTCTGAATATTTCATTGTGTTTGTTTATTATTAAATTACTGTAAACTTATATAAAATATATTTAGTTGGATTAGGCTAAATTCAATTGCGCTTGTTATAATAAGGTTAGGTAAGTTTCCTAAGGTTCTTTTGGTATAAAATCATTTATTTTATACTAACATAAATGAAAAAAATCTTTAAATGCACAATATTTTTTTAGAAACGAACAACTTAATTTTAATGAGCTCTTGCTAACTGACCAGTTTTACCTATTCGGCACGACATATATATATATATATATATATATATATATATATATATATATATATATATATATATATATATATTTATATATGCATGAGTTTGTGTGAAGGGAAAGAGGGAGTGGAGGGAAGCAAACCTTGATCACATGGATGCTGTGTGGTTTGCCTTGTTCATCTACTCTCTGTGTTCCGTATCTGGCTGCTACCTCACCAACTCCACTCCTGCTGTTGTTATTGATGCTGCTGCTGGCGCTGCTGGTGGTCGGAGTAGGAGAGTTTGTTCCTGTGACTACTGCCGTAGTTGGGGCAGATGTATGATAGTTTAGTGGTTATCGGATACTATGTGGCGGCTGGAAAGATGTGTGGTTGGTGGCTGTTGTGGGTGATGTAGTGGATGAAGTTCATCCAAATAGTGGGCTGTGCGAGGTGGTTGTTAGAGCTCATCCCGGTAGTGTGAGATGTGTAATGGTGTGGGGGAGGGATGGGTTCTTGCCGGGGAAAATAAACTGCTTGCTGTGGGGCAGTAAGTCGGTAGAGAATAATATGAAGGGGAGATGACAGGGGTGTTGCAGTGGTTGCCGTTGTGGAGGAGGTCTGTTTATAGGGAAGGATGCTGCCGCTGATTTAGAAGATTGTCGTACGAGACACCGTACTATATAGGTGGCGCCATACTACGGATGATCAGGTAGTTGTCATGGATGATTCCAGACTTGCGGATGGCATGGTAGTTATATACGACGGGGCAGATGTTGCAGATGTGAGATAATTCTCGCAAATGTGTGGCAGATGTCGCAGATGTGCTGTTGTTGCAGATGTGTTGCAGTTGTCACAGATGTGGTGTAGTTGTCGCAGATGTGTTATAGTTGTTGCACATGCGGTGTAGTTGTCGCAGTTATAATATAATTCTCGCAAATGTGTTATAGCTGTCGCAGATGTGTTGCAGATGTGATGTAGTTGTCGCAGATGTGTTGTAGTTGATGCAGATGTGGTGTAGTTATCGCAGATGTGGTGCAGTTGTCGCAGATGTGGCGTAGCTGCCGCGGATATGAGACAGTTGTCAAAAGAAAAATACGTAGTTGCGGAAAGTGCTTAACGAAAACTACGGAACTAGTTTCCGATGTCTCCATCCAGCCAAGTTAACATTGTAATGTTACCTAGTGTAGGAGGAGCTAAGACCAGTGTAATGTTTACTAGTGAGGGAGGAGCTAAGACCAGTGTAATATTTACTAGTGTAGGAGGAGCTAAGACCAGTGTAATGTTTACTAGTGTGGGAGGAGCTAAGACCAGTGTAATATTTACTAGTGTAGGAGGAGCTAAGACCAGTGTAATGTTTACTAGTGTAGGAGGAGCTAAGACCAGTGTAATATTTACTAGTGTGGGAGGAGCTAAGACCTGTGTAATGTTTACTAGTGTAGGAGGAGCTAAGACCAGTGTAATGTTTACTAGTGTAGGAGGAGCTAAGACCAGTGTAATGTTTACTAGTGAGGGAGGAGCTAAGACCAGTGTAATATTTACTAGTGTGGAGGAGCCAAGACCAGTGTAATGTTACCTAGTGTAGGAGGAGCTAAGACCAGTGTAATGTTTACTAGTGAGGGAGGAGCTAAGACCAGTGTAATATTTACTAGTGTGGGAGGAGCCAAGACCAGTGTAATGTTACCTAGTGTAGGAGGAGCTAAGACCAGTGTAATGTTTACTAGTGAGGGAGGAGCTAAGACCAGTGTAATGTTTACTAGTGAGGGAGGAGCTAAGACCAGTGTAATATTTACTAGTGTGGGAGGAGCCAAGACCAGTGTAATGTTACCTAGTGTAGGAGGAGCTAAGACCAGTGTAATGTTTACTAGTGAGGGAGGAGCTAAGACCAGTGTAATGTTTACTAGTGAGGGAGGAGCTAAGACCAGTGTAATGTTTACTAGTGAGGGAGGAGCTAAGACCAGTGTAATGTTTACTAGTGAGGGAGGAGCTAAGACCAGTGTAATGTTTACTAGTGAGGGAGGAGCTAAGACCAGTGTAATATTTACTAGTGAGGGAGGAGCTAAGACCAGTGTAATGTTTACTAGTGAGGGAGGAGCTAAGACCAGTGTAATGTTTACTAGTGAGGGAGGAGCTAAGACCAGTGTAATGTTATATATATATATATATATATATATATATATATATATATATTGTCAATGTATTTTGTCTTGAAATAAAGTTTGTACACAATGAAAAAAGGGGATGGTAGGGAAAGTGGAATATTCAAATGGCTTCAGAAAGAAATCTAAATATTCTTCCTTGAAGCCTTTTTATCCACTTCTCCGAGGCTATGGGTTCCACAATTTACACCAGAGGTGGACCCCATCTATCTATCTATCTATATCTATATATATATATATATATATATATATATATATATATATATATATATATATATATATATATATATATATATATATATATATATATAGAAGACAACTATGAAAAATAGAGAAATTCCAAGCACTTTCGTGAGTAGTCACGAAGCGCTTGGAATTTCTCTATTTTTCATAGTGGTTGTCTTGCATATTTTGATATCACCTGTTTACTGTGATCTTTTTGCATATATATATATATATATATATATATATATATATATATATATATATATATATATATATATATATATATATATTCTTTCTTTCAACACGTCGGCCGTTTCCCACCGAAGCAGGGTGGCCCAAAAGAAAAAACGAAAGTTTCTCCTTTACATTTAGTAATATATACAGGAGAAGGGGTTACTAGCCCCTTGCACCCGGCATTTTAGTCGCCTCTTACGACACGCATGGCTTACGGAGGAAGAATTCTGTTCCACTTCCCCATGGAGATATATATATATATATATATATATATATATATATATATATATATATATATATATATATATATATATATATATACATATACATATATATACACACAAACATTATCTTTCAGACCACAGCAGAATTGGAACCTGCAGACTCGGCATCAGAGTACACAGTACTCTCCACAACGCCTGACTCCTGTATTCTGATGCCCAGTTTGCAGGTTCGAATCCTGCAATATATAAATAAGTTCCTAAAATTAGCGTGATAAGGTACCGTACTTGCGGGAGACTGTTCTTTATTCGTGGGAGGTGATATTAGAATTTCGCGGGTGTGGCGGCACAATAATCTTTTGGCGATGGTACTATAAGTGCGGCAGAAGTTATAGTAACTGCGGCGATGGTACTATATTCGCCAGTGATAGAACTATAACCGCGAGTTATAGTACTATATGACTGCGGCCGAAGGAATGATAATCGCGGGTGATGAAACTATAACCGCGGGTCATGGAATTATAATCCCAGATGATGGTACTTAATAGCGGGAGATGGCACTATATAATCGCGGGATATAGCACTGTAATCGTGGGTTGGAGCCATAATCACGAGCGAAGCCACTATAATCACGGACGATAGCTCTATAATCTCGGGTTGGATCTATAATAGCGGGTGATGGCGCCATAAACACGGGTAAGGAACTAAAATTGCGACTGATGGCACTATAATCGCGGCTGATGGCACAATATTACTGCTTCCGAAGGTATCATAATCGCAGCTGAGAACTATAATCGTGGGTGACAGTACCGCAAGACAGTACAAACAGCTGAAGACGAGGGTACTGTCGTAGCCTACGGAAGTACACATTCAGTGCAAGGAGCGCTGAAAGGCTCGATCCTCCCTCTATATCTAAGATATGCTCTGGATCCTCCTCTAGATGGAAGTTTCGCTTCTAATACGCTTTGAAAATTGCGAGTAATTTCACTCTGCCTTCCCGTCTTGGTGACCAGCCTCAGGAACAGTACAGGTATGGCGGCCAGCAGGGAAACAAGCGGGGTTAAAGCCAACGAATCGAACTCTGGACCTTGGCCAGCCCTCTCACTTCCCATGGCAAAGTCTACGAGAAGAGTTAAGAGAGAGAGAGAGAGAGAGAGAGAGAGAGAGTATTAACCACTACTGTATGAAGCACATCACTAGATCAATTAAGAGTATTAACCACTACTGTATGAAGCACATCACTAGATCAATTAAGAGTATTAACCACTACTGTATGAAGCACGTCATTAGATCAATTAAGAGTATTAACCACTACTGTATGAAGCACATCATTAGATCAATTAAGTGTATTAACCACTGTTTTACGAAGCACATCACTAGAGCAAAATAGTATTAAGAATATTAACCACTGTTGTATGAATCACATCAGTAGACCAAAAAAGGCTGGAAGATCAAGTACCAAAGAGCAGGACAATATGAAGGTAATTTTCACTTTTTTTATTTTTTTTTTATTTTCAAGCATTTTTAGGAAATTTAATTTTTTCTCTAAAACTAATATATTTTTGGTCAAAAAATAATTTATAGAAAAAATTGCTTAATCTCGTGGATTTTAATGAATTTAGCATATTTAAGAAATTAGTATTATCCTTTTTTATCGTATCAAATATTTGGATTCTTGGAGTCATTACTTGAAGAAACTCAGTAATGATGAGCGAACTGTATATTACAGTATTGCTCACCTATAAGTCTCTTTGTATTGATCAGTAATGATGAGCGAAATGTTGAGGTTGACCAGCAGCGGTGCCACTGTGCTGGTGGTGCTCACACATGACACACTTAACTACACCAACTCTCAGTCCAATAACAACCATACAAAAGACTCAGTCCGCTTACTTTGTGCATTTAAAATTAGAAAATTGCATATACCCACAAACACAGCTGTGATTAATACACACACACACACACACACTGTGCCTGAGAGGCAGTCTTGAAGAGATAAAGTGGTGAAGAGGGTCGCTGAAGGAGAAATAAGCAGTCTCTCTCCTGTGGGTTAGATCTTCGTACCTGTGTGAACTACCTATATTAGCATCACGCTTAACGTATGACAGAGCACCTTTACTTCACCTGGTATTATTTAAAGTTAGTGAAGCATATTAATTTGCAGATGAATTTCCACGGATTTATAATAAAAATAATTACAATGTGTAGTTACTCGGTGTGTATCAGTGGTATTGTATATTCATAATAATGTTAATAAAACATTGAAGCTTATGGCATATTGTGTCTCATTAACTTCTGCTTACCTGGCATAGCGATTATAATTACATTCTTATACTATACCGAAAAGGTAATGAATAAGAAACATGTGTAACATGTGTGTATCTTTACTTATTAAAACGTTTCGCCACACAGCGAACTTTTCAATCCTCACGACACAAGAAGACGATGTAATTACGACTGTTGCCGAGTAGGCCGAGTAGGCCTAGCTAGCAAGTGCTGCCCTTCCCCCCAAGAAGAATGCTGCGTGTGTGTCTTCTTCAACAGATATAATGTTTGTCAGGAAACAGGAAGTGTTTCCTGACGTGGGTCTTACTTATATGACTTACAGCTGGAGTTTTTGGTCATCTGACCGAGGCCTTCCACTGGCTTACCGATCCACCTCTAAAAATTATGATTATGATTATAACCATTACCTAACAGGTAAATAATATATAATTCTTCAACAGACACAATTTGCAGACTTAAGTCTTATTCAGTAGCGATCATTTTCCCTCAATAAATCGATCGTATATATTTTTAGTATAATCTGGAGAAAAGCTGCCGTTAAAAATTAATATATTTTATCGATGTTAAATAATTCTAAATGAAATCAGGTTGACCTTAGATAAATTACATACAATTAAGTTATATTACGCAAGCTCTAGTAATGTTAGCTTAGTGTGATTGATTAGTGTCTCTGAGGTATTATTCTCATATTAATTCTCGGGAAAACTATAAATACATAAAAATATCAAAGATATTTTTTCGAGGAAATCTGGCATGTTTGACAACTCTTATTAACACACACACACACACACACACACACACACACACACACACACACACACACACACACACACACACAATTATTAAAATGAATGCAGCATTGAAATAATATTAAAATATTATAAAAAAAGGAAATTCTCTGAGCATTATTAGTGCTATTATTTGGTAATCAAGATATATATTTTTTAGTATTAATATAATTCAATATTAATATCATATAATATTAAATATTATTAATAATATTTAATATTAATATTATTAAATAATAATATTTAATATTAATATTATTAAATAATAATATTTAATATTAATATTATTAAATTATAATATTTAATATTAATATTATTTAATACTATTTAATATTAATATTATTAAATAATAATATTTAATATTAATATTATTTAATACTATTTAATATTATTATTTTATATTAATATTATTTAATATTTAATATTAATATTATTTAATATTTAATATTAATACTATTTAATATTTAATATTAATATTATTTAATATTTAATATTAATATTATTTAATATTTAATATTAATATTATTTAATATTTAATATTAATATTATTTAATAATATTATTTTACTCCTAATGTAACATAATTTTAGATTTATGAAGAAGCATCCGAAACTTTAATGAATATAATAAATTGACGCCTTGTGAAGATGGAAGTCTTAGTAACCAAGATCATATATATATATATATATATATATATATATATATATATATATATATATATATATATATATATATATATATATATATATATATATATATATATGTGTGTGTGTGTGTGAAGTGGAACAGAATTCTTCCTCCGTAAGCCATGCGTGTCGTAAGAGCCGACTAAAATGCCGGGAGCAAGGGCTAGTAACCCCTTCTCTTGTATATATTACTAAATGTAAAAGGATAAACTTTCGTGTTCCTTTTGGGCCACCCTGCTTCGGTGGGAAACGGCCGACGTGTTGAAAGAAAGAAAGATATGTGTGTGTGTGTGTGTTGAAAAAAATGATGTCGAAATACTTGCTACTTATATTAAATTCCAAACTAATATGATTTTGAGACAAATCCTGAAATTCACGACAGGGATTACCTGTTTTTATCAGTAACGTATTTTGACAGTATATTAACATACACGTATATATATATATATATATATATATATATATATATATATATATATATATATATATATATATATATATATATATATATATATATATATATATATATATAATATATATATATACATATATATAAAATATATATATATATATATATATATATATATATATATATATATATATATATATATATATATACTATATATATATATATATATATATATATATATATATATATATATATATATATATATATATATATATATATACGTGTGTGTGTAATCTAGAATATGTAATATTTTAGGTATTACAGAGGAAGCGGCTAATTTAGTGTGCATGTTATATCCATCCTGTACCAAAGTAACATAAATAAACAAAAATCCTAATAATTAAGCCCAAAAAGTGTTAATGGGAATACACCTGAATACGTATTTACAAATATACATTTGAATAAATGATTTAGAATACCGATGTGTCTCATTTATCTACAACATACATAACATTTGTTGAAATTAAATTTAGGATATTTGCTTTAAATATCTGGTATCTAATTTCTCTTAGTAAGATACTTTGACATTACCACATATGTTATTATATTGCCTATCTTTACATTCCTCTTTAAGTGTAAACTCAAGCAGATAAGTGTTGAAAGTGACCATAACACTGACTATATACTTTGCATTTGGTTTGATCATCGTCTGTGTGTTTGCCGAACTGCCAGAAGCACTTGTAACCAGGCTTAAGTCTGGCTACTACAATGTCAGTCAGTCTGTTTACACTACACGTTGTTAGGTAAATATGCTTATCTACGTTCGTGTTTATCATAGTTGAGTGATCAATCTACTCAGATTTATTATTTACTTCATTCGTAATACTAATTTTCATGCTTGACACAGCTTATATTCAGTTTCTTCAAAGTAATTTCTTTGACTAAGTTATCAATTTTTATCATGTATAAATAAGTTAATGTGTGACGGAATCCATAAGAATTGGACATTAATCCCGTCTTTCTGATATTTTAATATCTATAGATGGTTTCTGCAATGAGCATGATGCTAGAATCATTTTGTGCTCTCACTTATGACACAGAATCAGTAGGGATCAAGGAGTCAAGTTCACTATATAAATTTACCAAAGTGCCACCAGGATAGTCTGGAATATATGATAAATCTAGAACATATGATGAATATATATTCTAGAAAATATAATAAATAAAGAATATGAGATAAAAATCAAGAAAATAAGATACAGATACAATATAGAATAAACCTAGAGTATATGCTAATTATAGATGAGATAAAAAAAAATAGAATATAGAATAAATCCAGAATATATGATAAATCAAGAATATACAAAGAGTCCAGAATATTAATTAGGTCAATGCAGAATACGGTAAAAGAGAGGTGTAGCGAGAGGTGAGGATTACGTCGGAGCAGGAGGTAAAGCGGGCTGGCGGGCGGGCGGGCGCTCACAACACAACACTCGGCCATCTCTTTCCTATTCACGGCCACAAAGATTACCTACTGGTACGCCCTTCGCTCTTCCCACGACCAGTCACACACCTGGTCCAGAAATTACTCCACACTCCTGCTGGTAAATACGCCACGTTTGTAACCAATTAAGATGCACTCGAGCCGTCAACAATATAAGAGGCTCGTTGTATGAGCGAGTGGAAGCACTCGACACCCTTTAAAATACATCACTAAAGTACTTAAACTATTTTTAAAGGTACCTCTTAACAACAATGTATATTAATAAAAGAAAATGAAGCATCCAGAAGAATCTTACAAAATACGGTTTTGGCATAAAAAGAATTCGTATATTTAGGTGGGAGCGTGGAAGAACATTGTATCGGCAGTAGCGCAGCGGACCTGAGTCAGGCCTTTCCAACAAAGCCAATTTCTGGTAAAATAAGATAAAAAAAAAACACACACACACACAAACTTTCTGAAACACGTCTGAAGGAACACCAAATTTTGGGAGACGGCTAGGATAACAAGGTGGGCAGGTGGTAACAAGGAATTAATAATTAATATTATTACCGGAAGTGGTTAAAGTGGCCTGGAGAGAATATTAGTTGGGAGTGGCCTGTGCTTCCGTCTGTATGTTTCCTGTATCATACTCACCATCTCTTTCTCAACACCAACCACAATCTGCACTATTACCACACACATTATGAAAACCCTTGACAACTCATGAATTTATATATATATATATATATATATATATATATATATATATATATATATATATATATATATATATATATATATATATATATATATATACTATCATGCAATAATAGCGAACAAACGATACAAGATACAAAACAACCACGGGGGGAGTTGAATGATAGCTCTAGGCTTTTCGTGTTGCAGTCAACACAACATCAAGAGCTTGCAAAAGTTGCAGAAAAGAGGAGGAGGTCAAATACAATATGTTGTGTTGTGGCACACTAGTTAACTCCATATAAAACCTTTTTTAAAAATGAAAACGAAAAAATAACTAAAAACATACATTGATGTCAGGTCTGAGACACGCTTCAAGCACATAAAACTGTGACACAACAATATTTTATATACAACGACATTACTTAGAGGTGACCTCATAACAAGTGACCTCACTGACAAGCAACCCTGACAGGTGACCTCCCTGACAATTGAGAATGCTGTTGACTGGGTCAAGTTTCTATTATCCTGGTAAAATGTTGAAATATGAGACAGGTCACTCAATTATAAAATTGTAATCACAATACAACTAGAGCAATAAGGATGCGCATGTTCTCAGCTGTGTTATGATTGAAAATGTGAAACTTAGAAGCGAAGATGGCAACACTTTCTTGTTGACAACTCATGGCTGGCTTGTGTTCCATCACTCTAACTTCACCTTCCTTCCAGCTTGTGTTCCATCACTCTAACTTCACTTTCCTTCCAGCTTGTGTTCCATCACTCTAGCTTCACCTTCCCACCAGCTTGTGTTCCATCACTCTAACTTCACTCTCCTTCCAGCTTGTGTTCCATCACTCTAGCTTCACCTTCCTACCAGCTTGTGTTCCATCACCCTAACTTCACTTTCCTTCCAGCTTGTGTTCCATCACTCTAGCTTCACCTTCCTACCAGCTTGTGTTCCATCACTCTAGCTTCACCTTCCTACCAGCTTGTGTTCCATCACTCTAGCTTCACCTTCCTACCAGCTTGTGTTCCATCACTCTAACTTCACTCTCCTTCCAGCTTGTGTTCCATCACTCTAGCTTCACCTTCCTACCAGCTTGTGTTCCATCACTCTAACTTCACTCTCCTTCCAGCTTGTGTTCCATCACTCTAGCTTCACCTTCCTACCAGCTTGTGTTCCATCACTCTAACTTCACTCTCCTTCCAGCTTGTGTTCCATCACTCTAGCTTCACCTTCCTATCAGCTTGTGTTCCATCACTCTAGCTTCACCTTCCTACCAGCTTGTGTTCCATCACTCTAGCTTCACCTTCCTACCAGCTTGTGTTCCATCACTCTAGCTTCACCTTCCTACCAGCTTGTGTTCCATCACTCTAGCTTCACCTTCCTATCAGCTTGTGTTCCATCACTCTAGCTTCACCTTCCTATCAGCTTGTGTTCCATCAATCTAGCTTCACCTTCCTATCAGCTTGTGTTCCATCACTCTAGCTTCACCTTCCTACCAGCTTGTGTTCCATCACTCTAGCTTCACCTTCCTACCAGCTTGTGTTCCATCACTCTAGCTTCACCTTCCTACCAGCTTGTGTTCCATCACTCTAGCTTCACCTTCCTACCAGCTTGTGTTCCATCACTCTAGCTTCACCTTCCTACCAGCTTGTGTTCCATCACTCTAGCTTCACATTCCTACCAGCTTGTGTTCCATCACTCTAGCTTCACCTTCCTATCAGCTTGTGTTCCATCACTCTAGCTTCACCTTCCTACCAGCTTGTGTTCCATCACTCTAGCTTCACCTTCCTATCAGCTTGTGTTCCATCACTCTAGCTTCACCTTCCTACCAGCTTGTGTTCCATCACTCTAGCTTCACCTTCCTATCAGCTTGTGTTCCATCAATCTAGCTTCACCTTCCTATCAGCTTGTGTTCCATCAATCTAGCTTCACCTTCCTACCAGCTTGTGTTCCATCACTCTAGCTTCACCTTCCTACCAGCTTGTGTTCCATCACTCTAACTTCACTCTCCTTCCAGCTTGTGTTCCATCACTCTAGCTTCACCTTCCTATCAGCTTGTGTTCCATCAATCTAGCTTCACCTTCCTACCAGCTTGTGTTCCATCACTCTAGCTTCACCTTCCTACCAGCTTGTGTTCCATCACTCTAGCTTCACCTTCCTACCAGCTTGTGTTCCATCACACAAATGAATGATAGAAAAATTCTCAGCATATATTTTATTTTTATTATGATTATTATTATTATTATTATTAGGGGAAAGAGCTAAACCCTTAGGTGTCATATACCATCTGGTAAGTTGGAGGCTATCAGGTTTCATCCAAGGAAATGCAAAATACATTCACTTCCAAAGATCAAGAGCCCTTCACCTTCAATAGAGTAGGCTCTGTGTGTGTGTGTGTGTGTGTGTGTGTGTGAGATCATAAAACACATGAAGGTAAATCTGCGTTACACATGCATGAACCGAGCACCGTGATTGGCTGCGGCGTCTCCCTCACTATCCTCTCCGTCACACCGTCTACACCTCCACACTATGGTAAATTAGACACATATGCAACACTTGGGTATCTTTATTGAGGAAACGTTTCGCCACACAGTGGCTTCATCACCTCCTACAACTACTGCACCTCTCCTGTCTACAGTATATAAGCTTCCTCTGCTCATATGCTGTTATTCTATTCAAGATTGATGGACTGACAACATCGACTCAAGATTGAGGGACTGACAACCTCACACTCCTCCTGTTCTTCACGATTCTCCTTTGTATGGACTGATGAAGCCACTGTGTGGCGAAACGTTTCCTCAATAAAGATACCCAAGTGTTGCACATGTGTCTAATTTACCAA
>WNWK01000218.1:375000-387500 GCA_009830355.1 Cherax destructor | reverse complement strand
GAGTGTAAGCACAGCACATTGTAATTGAGGGTGTAAGCACAACACAATGAGGAAGAAATGAGTAGACACCAGCAGTAGGCAGCCAAGAGGAGGTGGATATCAGCAGTAGTAGGCAGTGATGGGAGGAGGTGGATATCAGCAGTAGTAGGCAGTGATGGGAGGAGGTGGATATCAGCAGTAGTAGGCAGTGATGGGAGGAGGTGGATATCAGCAGAAGGCAGTGAGGGGAGGAGGAGGTTATCAGCAGAAGGCAGTGAGGGGAAGGGGTGGACACCAGCAGAGTGCAGTTAGGGGAGGAAGGGGGGAGGGGGTGTGTTTCCTCACTCTGACGGCACTGAATTATTCCATCACATTGACCCTCCATAATCCCTGTGCCTGTTAATATCTCTCCACCGACCCCTGACCACTCTTCCCACTCGCCATCCCTACCCCTCTCACCACTCTGATCCCCACTCACACCCCTCTGACCCCTACCACTCACCCTCCATCCCTTGCACCACACAACTGAGTGACGATCACAACAACCAATTCTTTGTTGCTGGTATTGACTAGTGACTGGAGTGGTGATCACTACCACCACTCAGCCTCACCACTCACTCACTTGTTGAGTGGTGATCTCTACCACCACTCAGCCTCACCACTCACTCACTTGTTGAGTAGTGATCACTACCACCACTCAGCCTCACCACTCACTCACTTGTTGAGTAGTGATCACTACCACCACTCAGCCTCACCACTCACTCACTTGTTGAGTAGTGATCACTACCACCACTCAGCCTCACCACTCACTCACTTGTTGAGTGGTGATCTCTACCACCACTCAGCCTCACCACTCACTCACTTGTTGAGTAGTGATCACTACCACCACTCAGCCTCACCACTCACTCACTTGTTGAGTGGTGATCACTACCACCACTCAGCCTCACCACTCACTCACTTGTTGAGTGGTGATCTCTACCACCACTCAGCCTCACCACTCACTCACTTGTTGAGTAGTGATCACTACCACCACTCAGCCTCACCACTCACTCACTTGTTGAGTAGTGATCACTACCACCACTCAGCCTCACCACTCACTCACTTGTTGAGTGGTGATCTCTACCACCACTCAGCCTCACCACTCACTCACTTGTTGAGTAGTGATCACTACCACCACTCAGCCTCACCACTCACTCACTTGTTGAGTGCTTACTTTCAAGGAAATATAAATTGTAAGTTACAGTATTGTGACTGTAACAATACACAACTAATCCACAAACTGGAAACAGTTGACAAGTTTTCAATGACAGATAACTTTACCAGATATATATATATATATATATATATATATATATATATATATATATATATATATAGGCAGTGGAGAATGAAAGAGAGAGATCAGTCTTTGTTTATGGGCTCCAGGAAGCTGAAGGGGAAACTTACGAAGCAAGAAGACAAGGGAAGAAAAATGTGAATGAAAACATCATGAAAGCAAAAGGAGAAGATGACTGTATACTTTGTATACAGTGACGAGAATTGTAAAAGGTTGAAGAGGGAGTTGATTACTGTGAGAAAGTTGTTGGTGTTAGTGCTTGTACATGTGAACCACACTTAGACTTGAGTCTGAAAAAAAAGTGCTTCCTTTAGTTTTAATATATTAGCAGCAGAAACTAATTTTTTTTATTCTGGAATTAATAGAAATCCTATTGTTTCCATTAGATGTTTAATATGAGACATATGGGAGGCAAGAGCTTTAAATGTTTAGTTAAAGACTGAATATTTTACAATAGTAGTAAATATGAAATTTGATTCAGTGTAATAAATGTGCGAATAATGTCGCTCCTTGTCACAAGTTGTGATTAGCATTGTTCATCAGGGTTTATAAGTCGACATGTCCTCCACTTCTTTTATTATGATTCGCTAGAATCACATACGTTCAAATTTGTATCTTATGGTAGTGCATTTTGTAAGTGGTCTGACTTTATCATACGAATAAACTGCAACCAAAATTACAGACGAAAAATATTAGTTGCTTATGACCTTGATGGTTGTGGACACTTACCACTTGAAGCTGTCATGAATATTTAAAACATGTCAAGATAAATGGAAAACCATTCTCAACGTGAATCAGTGAAAATGTATAAATTAATTAAAATACTATTAATAAATACGAATTAAATGGAATAGGAAGGTGAACGTTGATTTTATTACAATATTCTCAAAATAAGGTTGCAGCTGTGTGTTGTCTCATGTTATGTAAAACATCCTGCTGGGTAAAAGGACACAGGTGTAACTAATGCGACATTTCATTGTGGCAACGTTTCGCTATCCAGGAGCTTTGTCAAGTCATTACAAACAATACAGGGACACAGAAGGTATATATAGGTCTTAAAGTGAGGTGCATTACATGCACTTGTGTCCTTTTACCTAACATATAGTAGGTAATTCTACCAACATTATTACAAAACATCCTCTGACTGAGAGTGGGATATTGTGTCACTGTCTTATTAAAGCACTTCAAAGATCATTACAAATGTTGTAAATCTGGATTAGAAAAACAAGATGCACCTCCCGTGGCTCACAGCAAAAATATAACCTTGAAATATTAAGAGACAGGAGTCAAAGATTAACTCATGGAATGGGTATGATGGTTCATATTCTCAGTTCTTGAAACAAGTCTGCAGAATTTTGAACTCATTTGGCACTGTTGACGAATGCATGTTATGTTCACTGTTATGTTGCCATGAACAAACTGCAGAGATATATTACTCCAGTTACAAGAGACCAGAAGGATAATTTTACGGAATGTCATATCTTAGATAACTTACAAACTATATTTTAAGCTTAGAAATTGTTCACTGATAACTGATACATGTTTTTTAATTGAAAAGTTCTGAGAAAGTATATTAGAGTCAAGAATAAAATTTCAGATATATTTCAGATCTTTAGCACAAGCGCTTGAAGGAGTAAATAATTTTCTACAAGGAACAAAGTTGTTAAATAAGAAGAATACAACCTGAGAGACTTTCCTACTTATTCATTACCTAAAGAAAATCAGTAAGAATTGTTTGTAATAGTTGTGGAATATTAATACTGATAAAGTGTAAAGCAAAGTGAAACTCTTCTCTTGTTAATACAACTGTATATTGACGACCTCTAATTATATTGATCATCTCTAATTACGGAGATATTACTAAGATGGATATTAGTGGCCGCCCAGGTATAACAAGAATAAAGAGATGCTAGGTGACGCAGACGACCTAGTAACCTAGCCATCGTCACAACCGCCATTCTTGACTGGTGGTGCAAATATTACCGTATAACATTAATGACTAGTCTAGTCGATAAGCTTTCAACTCCATTAACCAACCAATGAAACTGTAGAACCTCGGTAAAATTTCAGCAGATTCTTATAACGTTGGATATAACATATAGCAATGGTTGAATTAAGAAAGAGAACTAGCAGTCAGGCTGTCCTCTGCAACAATCACAATGGTAACGAGCAGTTAGGCTGATCCGCTGCAACAATCACAATGGTAACGAGCAGTCAGGCTGTCCTCTGCAACAATCACAATGGTAACGAGCAGTTAGGCTGACGCTGCAACAATCACAATGGTAACGAGCAGTCAGGCTGTCCGCTGCAACAATCACAATGGTAACGAGCAGTCAGGCTGTCCGCTGCAACAATCACAATGGTAACAAGCAGTCAGGCTGTTCGCTGCAACAATCACTTCACAATCAAGAATTGTTTCAACAGATATCTTCACATAATTTACTAATAACTAACATGTTTGAAGGCACAAAAAACAGTTTAAACAAAGCTACGCTTATAAGAAAAGTTTTTAGTTTATACTATACTGGAAAAAGCTTGGAGACCAACATTTATCAAGTCTATAGACTTTAGTCTCCAAGCGAAACATCGTCTAAATAAAAGTTGAAACTGCTTTTGTGTCTTCGCTAAACAATTCGTCAATATTTCACAACTCTTACGTAAAAAAAAAAAAATTGATCAAATTAGTTTACCATTTCTGAAACTACTGGACCCAAAATCTTATAAGAGCCTTAAAATCTTAGGCACAAAGACATGAATCTTATACAGGACTCACGTTTGACTTACCTTTGATTTGCCTTTGAGAAATTTAAACAGAAGATAAGAGAAGTACCGTATATTTGGGTGTCAAACTAATGTGCTTTTCAGCAGACTAACAAATTTATATCAGTCACGTGTTATAAGTCACGTGATGAAAATCGCATAAGTCACGTGATGCCAAATAAATCACGTCACTTATGTCACGATATAAGTCACATGTCACAAGAATTACGTCAGGTGCTGGACCCAAATTAGACCAGGTGCTGAACCCAAATTAGACCAGGTGCTGGACCCAAATTAGATCAGGTGCTGGACCCAAATTAGACCAGGTACTGGACCCAAATTAGACCAGGTACTGGACCCAAATTAGATCAGGTGCTGGACCCAAATTAGACCAGGTGCTGGACCCATATTAGACCAGGTACTGGACCCAAATTAGACCAGGTGCTGAACCCAAATTAGACCAGGTGCTGGACCCAAATTAGATCAGGTGCTGGACCCAAATTAGACCAGGTACTGGACCCAAATTAGACCAGGTACTGGACCCAAATTAGATCAGGTGCTGGACCCAAATTAGACCAGGTGCTGGACCCATATTAGACCAGGTACTGGACCCAAATTAGACCAGGTGCTGGACCCAAATTAGATCAGGTGCTGGACCCAAATTAGACCAGGTGCTGGACCCAAATTAGACCAGGTTCTGAACCCAAATTAGATCAGGTGCTGGACTCAAATTAGACCAAGTGCTTCACTCAAATTAGACCAGGTGCTGGACCCAAATTAGACCAAGAGCTGGACCCTAATTAGACCAAGAGCTAGACCCAAATTAGGTGAATCGTTTCCACGGGTCTTGTGAAATGCCGAAATTCAGTAAAAAAATAAACTAGTTAAATTCTGTATTTTGCGTTCATAGATACATTTTGTACTATATGATAAAACACGTTGTAATGCTATTGTAGATAAAGATAATGTAATTGCAGTGATACCTGTAGATAAGGATACTGTAATTGTAGTGATACCTGTAGATAAGTGTGAGGGTGTAGATGATATTGCCGGTAGAGTGTTAACTATCTGGGTTGTAACGTAGTGTGTTAATTTATATCTGTGGTGGTTGTGGTGACTTCCGGGAGGAGCGCCGCTGCACGGTAACCTCTTCCCTCCAGCCAGAAACTATAGCATCTCTATTATATATAATATAATCTGCTTCCCAGTTAATATTATGGTTATGGTTCTTAATATGATGGAAAGGTGTTGATGTGTCTCGTGTTCGGTTACTCTAGTAACTCAGTTTATTCTTGTTTGTTCTATGTGATTGTTGGGTTTGCAAGGAATTGCATAAACGTTGAATGCATTTTTTCTGTAACAGCAGCTGCTAAATCAATCACTTATTTTGTTAGGTTAACAGAGCTAAATGATGTTCCTCACACTGTAAGTAGGTACTGTATTTCCATGTTCCTAAAATCACGGTGACTCAATTTCATTTTTAACTTACACCTGTATGTATATATATATATATATATATATATATATATATATATATATATATATATATATATATATATATATATATATATATATATATATATATATATATATATGTGTGCGTGTGTGTGTATGTATGTATATGTATGTGCATGTATGTATGATGTATGCATGATGTGCGTATGTACGTTCACTAATCTTTGCTTGAAGATATCTAATATCAGTTTGACCTCTGTGTATGTGTGTATATATATATATATATATATGCTAGGAATTCGCAAGAGCAGGCGAAATATTCACAAACACTGATCTCCAAGGTATTGGACCAGTGTGGTACGGTCGGCAAAGCACTTCGTACCTTCTCATGAGGTTCGTAGGTTCGAGTCTCCGTCGGCCAGAGATCAGTGTTTGTGAATATATATATATATGTATGTGTGTGCGTGTTGTGCATGTGCGTGAGGTGGGTGGGGTGAGATACGGGTAGCTGCGGGTACAGACATTCCCACAGCCACCTCACAACAACACAATACAGAGTAATAAGCTCAGGAATTCGTTTAAAATTTAACCCCCTCTTCTCTCCCCCCTGGACCAAAGAGCGAGGAAGGGCGGTATAATAGCCATCATTTCACACTTCACTTGGCCCGGTGAGGGACGCATGGTTCATAAGGAAGCTACTCTACCATTTGCCACCATTACCCAGGTCCTCTACCATTTGTTACTAATGCTTATGGTGCTGCAAGACTGCTACACTGTTTCCTGTATCAGCCTGACAATATTCACTGTGATTCGTGGAGAAGCAACACCACAAGTAGCACCATAATAGCAGCAGCAACAACAGCAATAACATAAGCAGCAGCAGCAGCAGAGCAACAACAACATAAGCAGCAGAGGTAGCAGCAACAATAGATAATATCACAATACATGTTGTTAACGAGGCTACATTTGCAGCTTCTTAGCCATCATCTGTGGCTGGCGTTGCCACAGCAACACTCTTACTGTTTTAAAATGTATACCCTACAATGTGAAAACAGTTTACTTTGCTACTTGCCCAGTATTACCTTCAAATGTTCCGTAATTCTCTTCATGAGTTACAGCTGAATTCACATAAACTAATCTGTACCGCACTTGCCTCCAATGGCCATTTTATTTCGCAAGATGAATGAGGAAATTTCTGCAGGCGCTCAGTATAAATACAGTGAGAGAACTACAGTGGAATACAGTGTTAGAAGAATGGTGCTATGATCCTTCATTCAACATGTCTTCCGGATACGACGGCCGTTTTTGCAAGCAATTGTTCCTGACAGCAACTACAAAAACTAAATATTTTTATAGTTTAAGTTGGATTAGATTAAGTTAAATATAAATTAACCTATATTTAAGGATAATTAACCGAAAATAATGAAATTAACGGACTGTTTACGTGTGGTAGCGTGAAACCAATGGTAGTTCCTTGGAGGGTTGGTACCCCCAAGAGAACGCTCTGCCTCACCACACTATATTACAAGTTAAACTCTCGGTCAGTAATATATATATATATATATATATATATATATATATATATATATATATATATATATATATATATATATATATATATATATATATATATATACATCTCATGTATATACAAACCTCAAACGTCACTCGTATATACAGTTTTTACTTCTCCACTCTGTCATGTAGATATCTTCACAATAAAAAATCCATTTCTCCTGGTAATTCCCAAGTGATAGTGACTCCAGTTCTACTGGAATAAAACAACTGAGGCTCCGGCAGCTGGTTAACCCTTATTGCAATACTTAACGATTTCCTCAGTGCTACTGAAGTCTCCCAGCTCATACTGACAGATTACAACTCTGTATGAAATCCAGTCTGTGTGGTAGGAATATGATGGGGAAACGTAGCTAGTAGCACCCCGCCCCTTCCCACAGTGTAACTATCCTGTAGAATATCGTAGCACCACATTGTTCTTCCATCCAATTTTGCTAAATAAAAAAAAAAAGTCGAGTGAAATAACAGCAGGAAACCATCCGTGTGGGTGACACCACAAAATTTCTTTCACCAAACACAAAACTCACTTAGGCAAACACACCATTAATGTAATGATACAACCTTTCACTAAACACACACACACACACACACACACACACACACACACACACACACACACACACACACACACACACACACCTCCCTGGCTCCCGCGACAACCTCCTCACAATATTTGTGTCGGAAAAGGCATTGTTGCTGGCCAATTTCGCGTATCAATTATTTCTGATATTGATTATACGGAGAATTATGGGGTATGAAAGTGATCATTCACACTAGAGTGGGCCCATCCAGGACCCCGGGTGTTGGGGCCATTCTCTGAGGGTGCAATGAGAACGGGTTTAACATGATATTTTCGAGTGCGTGTGGAGAGTGTCTGGAGTGAGGGATCTCTGAGGGTGAAGTCAGTCATACCCAACTGGTCGCCAGGGACAGTTATACGTACCTGGGGCCATCATCATGCTCGCAAAAATACGCACATAAAATACACGCACACACACACAAACACACACACACAAATGTATATATATATATATATATATATATATATATATATATATATATATATATATATATATATATAACGCGAAATTGGTCAGCAACAGTGCCCTCTTCCGATACAAATACACACACACACACATATATAATAAGACATATATACCTGGAGAAGGTTTCGGGGATCAACGCCTCCGCGCCCGGTCTGTGACTAGGCCTCGCGGTGGATCAGGGCCTGATCAACCAGGCTGTCACTGCTGGCTGCACAGAAACCGACGTACAACTACAGCCCGGCTGATTAGGTACTGACTTTAGGTGCCTGTCCAGCGCCTTCTTGAAGAAAGCCAGGGGTCTATTTGTAATCCCCCTTCTGTATGCTGGGAGGCAGTTGAACACTCTTGGGCCCCTGACACTTAATGTGTTTTCTTTTAGCTTACTCGTGGCGCCCCTGCTTTCCATCGGGGGGATGTTGCATCTCCTGCCGAGTCTTTTGCTTTCGTAGGGAGTAATTTTCGTTTGCAAATTTGGGACTAGTCCCTCTAGGATTTTAAAAGTGTATATTATCATGTATCTTTCTCGTCTGCGTTCCATGGATTACAAATCAAGGGACTTCAACCGTTCCCAGTAATTTAGGTGCTTTGTCGTACTTATGCGTGTCGTGAAAGTTATCTATACATTCTCCAGATCTGCAATTTCTAACGGCCTTGAAGGTGGCCAATAGTGTACAGCAATATTCCAGCCTAGAGAGAACAAGCGATTTGAAAAAACCATCATGGGCTTGGTATCCTAGTTTTGAAGGTTCTCATTATCAATCTTATCATTTTCTTAGCAGATGTGATAGAAACCTTGTTGTGATCCTTGAAAGTGAGATCCTCTGTAAGTTTACAGAAAGTTAATCCTTCGAAATAAGAAACCAAGAGTTTAAGTTAATGAATGATAAAATATGTTAAGGCGTCTGCTATGTAAAATCTTAACGCGTCAGCTGCGTTAAACGTTAAGGCTTCTGCTGTGTTAAATGATCTTTTAAACAAGAGTTCTTAAACTGAACATATTGTAAACAATGTTTTTTATAAGGATAATAAACACTTTTCTCGTAAGCAAAAGTACATTCACTCTTCAATTTTTATAATAATAAAAATAAAAATAATAATAATAATAATAATAATAATAATAATAATAATAATTATTATTATTATTATTATTATTATTATTATTATTATATTCCTGTTGATAGTAGTATATTCTTAGGTTTAACTGTTAAACATAATGGTAGATTCTTTGCAGGTTTTACAAATACACAATATAACCCGCTTTACTTACAACAGTCGTAGCGTCTTCTCAAGAACATATTCCCAACATAAGTATCATAATAACTCTCAGACATACTTTCTAAATTTATCCCATACAAACATTAAGTGTAACAAAATTGGTGAGAATTTCTCAGTACTGTGAGAGTTACATAAGTCTATAAAGATTAAAGGTAAGGTGTCGCCAGGAGCGGCTTCATCAGTCGTCAGGGTTCCCGGGGACCGAACGGGCGATCTCGCACGAAATGAGTTTAAGAATTTTAAAAAAATCACTTTGTTTACCTCCGGGAAACATATGCAATAAAGAGTAAGGAGAATAAAGCTATGGCCTGGTAGTCACGGTGAAAACAAAGACTTCTTTATCCGGTTCAGTTTGCAAATGAGGCTGGCGGGACTGTCTGTGAATAAACGCTGGAGCTGTATATTAAGTCATTAACTGTTTAAAATTACGTCGCCGGCGGCCAATTTCCACAAAATTTGCCATAAAACTGCAGGAGGTACGGAGGACAATCATTTTTTATCAGAATAATGTAGACAATTTGACGCCACTAAAATACAGTGGAGGATAATTGTGGCGAGGTTGGTGCCACCACGGCGCTGCGGCACACCCTGGGCCACACCCACACACATATACACACACACAAACACATACATACACACACATACATACACACAAACACATACATACACACATACATATATACACACACATCATCCCACATACATACTACATAAACATACATACACACACATACATACACACACATGCATACATACATACATACATATATACATACATACATACACACATACACACACACACACTAATGTACCTTTCGCCTCTGAAGGGGGGTGGGGAAGTAAGCGTAGATTTCCCTCATAAATGCTATCTTGAAGAAAGTGATCTTAAACGAAAGCTTCACTGCAGCAAGACATCAAAGCTTATCTTGTTTTATGAGAGGGGGATCTGTAATTTGTGAAATGGCGAAGCTTGAGTTATAATGAGACGTGACTGGTGGTGCATGTGCGTCATTACCAGGCCTGCATGACACACTGTCTGGGTCATGCAAGTTCTGCGGCATGACCATCTTCCTCCCACACGCAAGATGCTGCTTCCTAACACATCAACACCCACTCCTCCTCATTAACACACACACTAATATATATATATATATATATATATATATATATATATATATATATATATATATATTAGTGTGTGTGTGTACTCACCTAGTTGCGGTTGCTGGGGTCGAGTCATAGCTCCTGGCCCCGCCTCTTCACTGGCCGCTACTGGATCACTCTCCCTGCGCCATGAGCTTTCTCATACCTCTTCTTGAAGCTATGAATGGATCCTGCCTCCACTACATCACTTCCCAAACTATTCCACTTCCTGACCACTCTGTGACTGAAGAAATACTTCCTAACATCCCTGTGATTCATCTGAGACTTCAACTTCCAAATGTGACCCCTTGTTGCTGTGTCCCATCTCTGGAACATTCTGTCTCTGTCCACCTTGTCGATTCTTCTCAGTATTTTATATGTCGTTATCATGTCCCCCCTATCTCTCCTGTCCTCCAGTGTCGTCAGGTCGATTTCCCTTAACCTCTCCTCGTAGGACATACCCCTTAGCTCCGGGACTAGTCTTGCTGCAAACCTTTGCACTTTCTTTAGTTTCTGTATGTGCTTGGCTAGGTGTGGGTTCCAAACTGGTGCTGCATACTCCAATATGGGCCTAACGTACACAGTGTACAGGGTTCTGAACGATTCCTTATTAAGAAGTCGAAATGCTGTTCTTAGGTTTGCTAGGCGCCCGTATGCTGCAGCAGTTATTTGGTTGATGTGCGCCTCAGATGTGCCTGGTGTTATACTCACCCCAAGATCCTTTTCCTTGAGTGAGTTTGTAGTTTCTGGCCCCCTAGACTGTACTCCGTCTGCGGTCTTCTTTGCCCTTCCCCAATCTTCATGACTTTGCACTTGGTGGGGTTGAACTCCAGGAGCCAATTGCTGGACCAGGCTTGCAGCCTGTGCAGATCCCTTTGTAGTACTGCCTGGTCCTCGTCCGACTGAATTCTTCTCATCAACTTCACATCATCTGCAAACAGGGACATTTCGGAGGCTATTCCTTCCGTCATGTCGTTCAAAAATACCAAAAACAGCACCGGTCCTACGACTGACCCCTGTGGAACCCCACTCGTCACAGGCACCCACTCTGACACCTCGCCACGTACCATGACTCGCTGTTGTCTTCCTGACAGGTATTCCCTGATCCATTGTAGTGCCTTCCTGTTATCCCTGCCTGGTCCTCCAGCTTTTGCACTAATCTCTTGTGTGGAACTGTGTCAAACGCCTTCTTACAGTCCAAGAAAATGCAATCTACCCACCCTTCTCTCTCTCTCTCTCTTGTCTTACTGCTGTTACCCTGTCATAGAACTCCAGTAGGTTTGTGACACAGGATTTCCCGTCCCTGAAACCGTGTTGGCTATCGTTGATAAGATCATTCCTTTTTAGGTGTTCCACCACTCTTCTCCTGATAATCTTCTCCATGACTGTGTGTGTTACTAATTGTGGTTTCAGGTCGAGACTCAGCTCCTGGTATGTGTGTGTGTATGTATGTGTGTGTATGTATGTGTGATGTATGTGTGTATGTGTGTGTATGTATGTTATTATATATATATATATATATATATATATATATATATATATATATATATATATATATATATATATATATGTATATATTAGTGTGTGTGTGTGTGTGTTTAGACGAATACAATATGAATATTTTAATAACACTAACACAGTGTATAATATAATGACTGTATGAACACAATATCGATATGAATGCAATGATCGTATAAACATAATGATTGTATGAATACAGTGGTCGTATGAACATAATGATTGTATGAATACAGTGGTCGTATGAACATAATGATTGTATGAATACAGTGGTCGTATGAATACTCGTCAATCAGAAATTAACTGAACCTTGTAAACGTTAATCTCTGTCAATATTTGCAATGATCATTCATTATATATATCGGAAGCAACAAGTGTTCATAGTGCACTTGAATGAGCCACCTGCAGGCGAT